>JBBPNN010000817.1:0-15378 GCA_038090935.1 Hortiboletus campestris | reverse complement strand
GTTCTGAGAAGGTGGACTCAGCAGTGGTTGCCTTCCACCATGGTACTATCGGGATAACCCAATTATGCAGGGGCAAGAAGGGTAATGATATCAGTGGGAGATATGCACTGATAGGTTCTAGGTTGGTAACAAAGAATGTCTCAAGTGTAGAACACTGATAGAGACATCTTCAGAGAAAGAGGATAGTGGATAGTTATCCTCAGAGGATCTGAGTGAGAGGAGGGAATGAGGGACGAAAGTAAATGTTATCGTTATTGAGACAGGCTTAAGGCCATGTCTTTTATAGTGTTCAGTGATGAAACACTGAAGTACATGATACATGTTTCAGAGATGAAACATATAAGAGATAAAGGGATAAAACATGTAGCAGAATGTGAAATGTATAGTGAAATGTGTATCACATCTCATGACACAATGATGTCATGGTCTAGACCAAAGATAAGAGAAACTTATCTAATAATGGTGAGTAATCTGGATAGCGTAAAGATAAGGTCATAGACCGCTCTAGAATCTGGTATCAGGAATTGAATATTAAAATATGAAATACCAGAATTCTCAACAGGTACAAAATAGTGAGAATCTTCAAGGTTTCAAAGATGGAGTGAGAAGAGTTAGACTCATGGAAAAAGGAACAAGAGACACAAATGCCATCAACATAATGGTCTGCATTTGGTGTTGTGTTCCTGATCATTGATAGCAAAGTTATCCACTGACAGGTCATACTTCATCACAGGGACCACAAAAGCATGGTGAGCCATGTAACTTACTAACTAGGGGGCGGTGTTGCCGCCTAAGACCTTGCTTGTGAGATAATGTACATAATATGTAATTTACAAGATATATGAAATCAGAGCCATTTCTTTTACCATGTCTCTGAGTCATGACTCATTCGTTATCATGGCTGATTTCCTTTCCTTTTGTGGAGGCACATGGTTCAGGTTCTTCATCGGTAGAGTCCACCTGATCCTCCTTTTCCTTCCCTTTCAAAGACTCAACCTGACATTGTTTCGAAGGAGGGGGTGGATCTGACATCAGCAAGGTGGTGGATGGTCCTTTGTGAGGATTGTGGCATGCAGAAGAGGTGATTTTTTTCTTCCTTTCAGAATCTTAACTTCTTGCATGTGTGCTTGAAAGGAGTCCTGAGTGACTTTATCCTTTTTGATGTATGTGTGGTGGATGCTGAAGTGAACTTCAACAAGAGAATTCTTCAATTCTTCATTAATGTCATGAGGCTCGATGAAGTGCTTGTTTTTATAGAGGAGAAGAGGTGTTGCACAATAAGTAGGTTTGATCAAGTCCAGTTCATTCTGTAATTGTCTGTCAATGGGCCAATTTTTTGTTTCGTCATCCATCTCTTCTACCGTTTCTTCATTGTCGAAGGAACTCAAAACTATATAGAAAATGAGGAGTTCGGTGAGTTTTGATATGTTGTGGCAAATCTTTTTGAAAGTCTTCCAAGAATATGTCTCTTTTTTTAGGTGATGGTGAATCTCGAATAGGTTCTTTCTGTGAGAAGTAAGTTTAAAAAAATTTTGTTAAGGAGAACTTCATGTTAAACTCACCCTCTTTTCAAAAACGTTCAGCGTGAAACAGATCATCTTCCTGCCCACTTCAGTGAACAACATGTCCTTTCAGTTTGCACTTTTTGCTACTGTGTTTTGCAGTTTTTCGAGC
Organism: Hortiboletus campestris; assembly: GCA_038090935.1. Classification (NCBI taxonomy): domain Eukaryota; kingdom Fungi; phylum Basidiomycota; class Agaricomycetes; order Boletales; family Boletaceae; genus Hortiboletus; species Hortiboletus campestris. The sequence continues at coordinate 13,704 of JBBPNN010000817.1, read as the reverse complement.
ATGGAGTAAGTTCTGGCGAAATTGTCTCTGAAGCTAAGATCAAGAGGTCAGGCAGTGTAAAACTGGAACTTGGCCTTTGACAATGATGCAAATGCTGTTCCCAAGTATGTTCCATTAGGACCAGCATTTAGTTTGAAATCAACCACCTTCCCAACAGTGATGGTGGTGAAGGGTTTTTTTGTCTTCATCTTTCAGAAAGACAGCATGTCCATTTCCTTCAGGTTTCCACTGAAGTTTTTAAGTGATAGTAGGTGATGCTGCATAATTAGGTTGAGAAGCTAGAATTTGGCAGTAACAAGCACTGTCGAATGACATGTTTAAGATGGTTCATGAATAGGAGAAATTTGAATTGACATCATGCTTTTAGTTTGTAAGACATCTTCTTCATCCTTCTCTGGTTGAACTCTGTCTCAATGGATATCAATGTTAATGATGATTTGCTCTCAACAGTGTTTATCAACAATTGACAAAGAAAGATGCTATTGAAGCCTTAGGTGGAATTCATCTTACAACAGCAGAAAAACATTCTCGAACAAGCCTTCTTGAAGCTGTTCAAGATCATCCCCAGTGTCAATGGTTGCTTTCTGAGGCTTTAAATTGTAAATGTCATCATAGAGAAGAGGAAGCTCAGATTTTGATTAAACATGCATGCCTTGAAGAATTTTCTGATACCGCAGAGGAAGATGAGAGGGGTTTTATGGAAGAGGTTGGAGATGATGTTCGACGTCAGTGTGTGCATGAGTTCATCGAGAGGACAGGTGAGTGATCTATAGTTCCAAATATTTTAGGATTTTCATTTACTATCTCAATACTAGGTAATGATGCTCCTCATCTGACAATATGTGTTGTATGTGTGACTGAAGTTGAAGTTATTGAGATGACAGAGGAAGATTTCTTGTTGTCTCAGTATATCAATTCTCTTTGTCCATCAACTTCTCATCCACGCCATAATCTTATCAATGGTATGCTTTTACACAACGCTGAGGTTAAGCACAGAGACAGGCATGTGTTTGGAAATGTCTGTAATATGTATGTGCATGTCTCAGCTAGTGAAGGGTAACGTTCCATCCACAGCATTGTGCAATAATCTTTGGATTGGTGAAGTTCCCATTGGGTTGTCAATGCTTACCCTTCCCAAACATATCCTTGTCACTTCTTATTATCCAGCCGCCTATGTCATTAAATTGTATCCAAAACAAAAAGGAATACAGAACTGGGACTAAGCCGCTATGAACAATGGGCTCCATGGTAATGTCTCTACATACAAAATGAATACAAAGGATGTAGCCTCTATGGTGGAAGGCAATTTTTTGCCACCAACACCTGCAATTCTTGCTTTCACCATCACAATCACTATTGTTGGGCTGAAGAACATACTGGAACGGTGTATGCTTTTGTTGATAACTGTCAGCCACAGTCACGTCAGAAATGTGTTACAATTTTTACAAAGGGAAAATCCACTTTATCAAGATATAGTAATTTCAGAGCAGAATTTGGCTCTTCTTCCCAATGGTGGGATACCTGATGTGCTTTTATCAACAACACGACATTCTGATGATTTTTTATCACTTGAATGTGAGAGGGCTGGATATGTTGTTGAAGATGAAGACTCAGATGGAGACTATGAGATGTTGGATGACAGTGAGGATCAAGGTGAGTAATCAACATTGTTTAACATACTAGAAAATGTGAAAATCTAACAAACATATTAGGAGGGGTAATTGCTATTGACCCACCAATTCAGTCGTTTCGAGTTTTAGATCCTGGAGCATCCAACGTTAATGATAGTCAACTACTCACTCATGCATTGGCAAATGCAGGCCTATCAGCATCTGAATCTTATGTGGTCAGAAGAGGAAGCATGTTTGTTAAAGAATATGCAAGACATGATAAAGCAGGTCAGCTTAGTATAGGACAACCAGAAGATTCAAATCATTTACTCGGTGCTTTTCCATGGCTATTTCCATATGCTACTGGAGGATTTGAAGTTGAACATCCAGTTTCCATCTTATATGTAGCACACGTGGCATGGACTATGAAGTATGCTGACTGACAGTTTCATCTGGACCTCCAATTCCTGTTCCAAGTATCTGGAGTCATTCAGAAATGACAAGTGTGCAGGTCTGCTGTTATTCAAGTGAAGAAAAGTGATTTTCGCCAGTATGAAGAAGTGTTCCGCACTTTACAGCCTAACGATCTTAAACTTGCAAGCATAGAAGAAGATCAACATAAGCCTCATTTAAATCCTGTCATTTGAGTGTTGAAGAAACATATATCAGCAATCCATACAAAGGTTGTTGGAACAGATGAGTCCTGTACACACATTCATTCACTCTTTGGGGAATGTCTATCAAGAAGGATCCACCATCACTCTGGATTACGATCAATCCATCCAATATACATGATCCTGTTGCACAAGTTTTTACAGCTGCAGAAATAGATCTTGATCACTTTGACAACACAGTGGGAACTGATTCATTGCAATGCTCCATTCGTATTGCATGGGACCCTTATGCAGCAGCAAAATTCTTTTATTTCACCATTCGTGCAGTCATCAACACATTGTTTGGAATCTATAGTGAACATAAAGGGTTGCCTCTTCATCACAAACTGGGAATATTTGAAATCATTGAGAAATGTATCAAAACTGTTGAAGCACAGGGTTGAGGAACACATCATATACATACCCTTTTTTGGTTGAAAGGTGTCCCTACTGCAGAACAAATGAAGACTTTATTAAAAGGAGAAGATTTTTGCAAAAAGATTGCAAAATTCATCACTGTCAACATTTGAGGCCATCATCCTGATCTGGACCAACACTCATTATCTATAATTCCAAGAGATACTGCTGTCTCATATTCCCACCCCTTAGATCCTCTGTCATCTTTTTATGAAGACACATATGATGAAAATAAATAAAAAATGCTGAGAGTGGTTCAGATCCATAAATGTGGTCCAGGTTGCTCAAATGTGGTCAAAGGTAAGGTTTTATTAAAGTCAACTTCATCATTTTTAATACTGAAATAATCAGCATGTTTACTTTGCAAGTGACATGCACCTTTTCCACTTGCAGAAGCTGCTTGGATCAATGAAGATGGTGAATGGAGCCCACAAAGAGATATTGACATGATGAATAATTGGATTCCATCTTTGCTTGACTGCTTGAGATCAAATCACAATGGTAAACTAATAACCAATGGAGCAGAAACAAAACATATTGCTTTCTACTTCATGAATTACACAACCAAAATCCAACAACATTCATTGAATGTGTTAGCTCTTTTGGCACATACTCTGGCATTTCTCAGAAGAGATAAACTTCGGACTATCATACATTGAACAGACAATTAATTCAACATTGTGCAAATACTTTAAGCCATGAAGAGGAATTCAGTGCTCTGGAGGTTGTCAGTTACCTTTTGGAGTGGGGTGATTATTATATATCGCATCATTTCAAACCTATTTATTTCTCTTCCACCATTAGTCTTCTTCAATGTACCTATCCACAACTCTGAGATAACAATGAAAGAGGAGACAGTGACTCAGAGGAGGTAAGTACTTAAAACTCTCATACAGAACAAAAGTTGGAAATGCTAATACATAAATGATTTTTCTAGGCAGAATATGCATTGTTAGATGTAGAGAATGGATCACCTTGCCTTCGTGAACAAACAAAACAGTACATTGATCATGGCGATGAGCTCAAAAATCTATCATACCTGGATTTTTTCCTCAATACGTATGATGCTGTGAAAGAAGAAGAAAGTGATTTACATACTTCCTCTCCAAAAGCAGAACGTGTGTGTTAACTACAGATCAGGAACAGGGCTCGACAACAGATGCAGGAGATTACAATCAGAAGATCATGAGACAATGCCTTACTTTCCTGGACAATGATTTCCTCGAGCAAACAATTCATCAAGGCAAAATTTATATTGTGCATCAGTCTTGATGCTACCCAAGCCTTGGCAATCTGTAACTGACTTAAAATCATCAGATGCAATGTTCAGTTCCACATTCGACGACTTTGTTCTCAGTGCTCCAGACATAGTTTTATGGATGATTCAAAACATACAATACTATTATGATTGTTTGGACAAAGCAGATGAAGTATGAGCAGCCTCAAAGATTACAATGAAATGGACTTTTCCAACAGATGAATTAGGAGAACATTTGCATGATGAATCCAATGAGGAAGAATTAAATGGTGCTCATGGTGAAAACGAAGATGGAACAATGAACGAAGTCACCGAAAAAGATTTGGAAGAAGCAATGAAAGAAACATTTTCAACAAGAGAGCAATTGTATGCAAACATAGCCATTAACATTGGAGAAGACCTAGGTGTGTTTGATTCACTGTCAACATCACCAAACTGTTACTGTGATTACATGCACATTGGGACAGAAGATGATCTCAATTGTTTACAGCAATGGATGACTGAGATTGAAAGAGCTGATGAAACATTGGGGGAAGTCTTCTGAGAAAGAGTGGAAAGTAAAGAAACCAATGAAGGAAACATGAAAACTTCTGATATCTCCAGAGGGGAAGGAAGCTTGGGAGCTGTTATTTTTCAAGAGCCCAAGATGGCAGAAAGAGGTAGCCTGAGTGAAGATGCGAATTTGAATGATGAACAATTGACCACACTCACCATCATTCATAACCAACTCTATCGCCACCTAGAATGAGAAGAAACACCTCAACTTCAAATGATAGTGACTGGATCAGGAGGAATGGGAAAATCAAGACTTATTGACACAATAATGAAAGTCTATGCTGAGCAAGGTGTTCTTCATAAATTGGCAAAAACAGTAATGACAGGTGTTGCCACAAGTAATATTGGAGGATGAACATTGCATTCATGGGCAGGAATTCCAATCTGCACCCCACATACCAACAAATGGGCGACACACCCCTCTCCTGATATGGCAGCCTGTCGAAAGAAGAACATCATCAGAAAGTTACTTCTTATTATAGACAGAATGAGCATGCTTACTACAGACATGCTATTCCTTCTTTCTCAAGTGACCTCTATAGTCATCAGAATGGAAGACTTATCGATACTATTTGGAGGCTTAATGTCATATACCGTGCCAACCCCAAGCACACTCCGGCCCTCTGGGCACAACTCCGCTCCTTCAGGAGTGATCTCCGGTTTGTTCTCTGTAATTATGTATCTCCATTCCTCCGGACCTTCTGTACCTCTGACTAAACCCTTCTGACATTCTACTTACGATATTCCTTGTTCCACACTTAGTTTAGTTCTAATTCATAGATACCTCCGACCTGTGCTCACACAGCTCCGGCATTCATCCTGCCGGAGCGCAGCACCGGCTTTCTGATCTCCCGTCCTCCGTCTCCGTCATCCGTTACTAATACTGTACTCTTCCTCCATATATAAACTCCTAGATACTCTGTGTACAGTAGCTTGATTATCGACTAGGACAGACTCCTGTTCTGCCTTCTCCTCTGTTTCTCTTCACTCCGAAATACGGGACACGAATGACAGCAAGGGTGCAGCACATAAGCTGAAGCTGAAGTCCTATCCGTCTGCACGAACTCCGGAGTTTCGGAGTTTCTTCAGGAGTTGCACGGTCCCTAACACTTAAGCATTCTTCTGACTGGCGACTTTCATCAATTTCCACCTGTTGGGAAACAAAATCATGCATTATTTGTCCAATCACAGCCCACCACACTAAGTGAGATCAGTTGCAATCTATTCCTTCAGTTTGATATGGTCATCACACTTTCCACACAAATGCGAGTAACAGATCCAGTGTGGAATGAAATTCTAACCCGCACACGAGACAGTGAATGTACAAGAAATGATCTATCTATTATTTAAAGCCTTGTTCTCACCGAGGAAACCTGTCCCATCCCAAACTTTCCTTCCCCCCCTTGGTCAAACACAGTTCTTGTTACAGAAATCCCCTAGATGACCGAGGCTGAGGAGTTTGAGTTTAACTCGTGGGTAACTGTATGGGAACCCAAGGGCTCCACTTCTGAGTTCACTTCCTTTTTCAATCTTTCTCCTGATTCCTTTGATCCTTAGTCCGATGGAGTTCTGTTCTGTTCTGCTCTTCTTTCCTACCAGAACTCCTCTTCTCCTTTCATATGTCTTCCTTTGTTCTGTTTTGTTCCTTTCCGCATTCCACAGTTCACCTGTTCTACTCTGTTCTCCTTATGGATGTATCCCCTTCCAGAACGGCATTCCGCTGTTCCGTTTCCCCTTTAGAATTCCCTATTCAGGGTCCGCTCATAGTATATAAATGCCCATTGTACTTGTAGTTTCCTCAGTTAGTTCTACGCAATCCAAGTGTAGTTTCTAGCCCAACCTGCTTTGTAGATTACAATCTACTTTGCGAGACCCTTCCCATAGTCTTCACGTCTACACAGTATGGTAGACTTATTGATACTTGCTTTAGGTCATAGCCCTCTAGTAATCAGATACTTTACCCATCGTTTGTCACAAAGCTCTCACCGATTCAAGCTAGGTTCTATGCTTAGCGTAACAAAAGAACTAACTGCTTTTCCATCCCTACCATTTGGTAGAAGGACAAGACCATCCCCTCCACCACACGTAGGATCAACCTTGAACACCTTCTCTGAAACCAGGCAAGAGACAAAGAAGAAGGAGAACAGACCTCTTGATCCCAATCTGCTCCTGCTCCACCAGAACTCTCACCAATTCATCGAGAACTGGATCCGCATTCTCATCATCTGAGTTCAAGCAGGTCATCCCTTCCAATCTCCATTAGCTCGTGCTCCTGCTCTCCCTCCCTCTCGCCCACCTTCCATCTCTCAGTTTCCCCCGTCTTCATCCCCGATCCGTGATCCTCCGCTGCCACCGCCTTCTTCCCCTTCCGATCATCCATTCGACTCTTCTGACTCTTACCACTCTGACGACAACAATGATATGGCTGATGAGGCACATGCCAATAGGACTGAGCTTAAGGCTGTTCTGCCAGAAGACTTCTCTGGCTGGGATGAGGATGCCCAATGATGGGTCCTCGCAATGGAGGTATACTTTCAAATGTCACCCACAATACAGCACCAACAAGGACAAGATTCTCACTCTTTGTAACAAGATGAGCAAGGGAGGAGGTGCTGTCTTTTCTGAGGGTTGGTTAAAGAAAATGCTGGACCCTGAGGTCTCAGCCGATGAGAAAACTATGGAGAAGTTCTTGGACGACTTCACAAGAGTTTTCTTCCCCTCAGATTGAACCAGTAAGGCTCATGCAGCCTTGTCTGATATCCGTATGGAAGGGCTGCCCTTTAAAGGGGACTTCCACGGATTCCACTCGGCTTTCGAACATGAAGCCAGTAGGAGTGGGATATCAGATCAGCTTGTATTGAAAGACTTGCTGAAGAAAGCGGTGACAAGCGATCTTGCTTTCAGGATGACAGCTGTCGAGGAAGAACCAAAAACGGCTAAGAAGTGGCTCAACAAAGCTGCTCAGTTTTATGATGTGGTCCAGCACTTGAAACATCTTCACTCTGGAACTTTCCACTACATTCCTTCTGGAGGTACTCACCACTCTTCCAATACCTCCTCCTCTCATTGCGACCCCAACAGCATGGACATTGACGTGATCCGCCTCACCCCTACCCAACATGCTGAGCACATGTGAAACAACAAGTGCTTCATTTGCCACAAGGTTGGATGTCGCACCACCAAGCATCCCTGCTCTGGTGGAACTTGAGGATTCCCACCTCAATCTCCCTCTCCTTCAGCTCCAAGATTTAGGGGTATCATGGTCTCTGTTCCTCTGTCACCCCTAGAGGAATACGCCAGGAAGCTCAATATCTCCAATGCAGAGGCAGTGAACTCTCTCAAGATTGTCTATGGGGAAGCATATGAGAATGGAACACCTGTCGAAACCACTGAAAGTGTGGCTAGGCTTGTAGTTGAAGAAGAACCCACTAAGCCCACTATCTTCTACAATGAAGGGGCTAACAAGGGACCACAGGATTTTTGAATGCAGGGAAAGCATCAGCATCATTACCCTCCTTTACGATTGTGCCTGTATTTGTATCTGGAAAGAATTCATGATCAATCTTGATTCCTGTTTCTCTTTCCGGATCAAACCACAAAATCGCTGAAATGCATGCTCTCATCGACTGTGGAGCAACTGGGTGCTTTATTAGCACAGCCCTAGTCCATTGGCTTGGCTGGGCAACACAACGACTACCAAAACCTCTGACAGCCCATACAGTAATGTAGATGGTACCATCAACCAAGGAGGACTTACTGTATATGAAGAAGGATGATCGTGCACTTTTGTATCAGAGAAAACATGGAGAAGAGACTCTTCTACCTTATACAGGCCAATGAAGACGTCATCTTAGGACTTCCTTGGCTATGCCATAACAACCTGACCATTGACTGGTTGACTGGAACGGTCTCATTGCCCCTTGTCAAAGGGATATCAAAACCGAAGGAGGACACCAAAACCCAATGATATCTCCTTCATTACAACCTCGTATCTGAGGATGCTATCGTCGATGATCTAGCTGTGTCCATGGGAGTGCTGCCTCCCTTGGAAATTAACCAAACCACCGTCTCAACCTCTATTGCTGCTGACCAAGAGAAAAAGGTCGTTGAACTACCACCCGAGTTTGCCAAATTTCGTGATGTCTTCACAAAAGCAAAAGATGTTCCCCTTTCTCCTCATCGACCATTTGACCATACCATCAAACTTGACGAATTGTTCATTCTGAAACGAGCCAAGAACTATTCCTTGACCCAAAGGAAATGGAGGTGTTGAAAAGCTTTGTTGAAGAAAACTTGCAAGAAGGAAAGATTGTTCCATCAAAGTCTCCCCAGGTGAAACAACCCTTAAGAGCGTAGCTCCTTAGGTTGCCAACAAGTTCTTGAACTCAAGAGAGAAAGCGTAGAGGATGAGGCTTGTCAGGCCAAGAGAGTCCTTCTTATAGCACTTTAGGGGAAAGCACCAAGAGAACTAGACTGAGGTTCTCTGGTGGTGGCATCGAGCCTTAAGTACCTACTAGAGGTATGTACATGTTTGGAGCGTATCTAACGATCCGGAAGTAAATGGGGAATAGGGCATAGGGTAGAAACGGAAATGAAAGACATAAGGCCAACACACGGTGTGGCAGAATGGAAGAGAAGCATAATCGTGAGGGAAACATGTGTATCAAAGAATGGAAGGGAAGCATGATCGAACGCTTCTGTGAAGAAGTGAAACATAAGAAGAGTGACAATGGAGAAGATAAGAAGTCTCATGTGTGAATCGGAAGCAAGGATGAGTAACTGCATGAGAAAGGGGTGAAGGGCAAGAAATGTCTGTGGGTTATGCAGAAAAACAATAAGTCCATGAACATAGGGGTTCGAGAATATACCAATCGTAACACCAGGCTTCTCCGTTCTTCTTTGTGCCAAAGAAAGATGGAACCTACCATCCTTGCCAGGATTATAGGTACCTCAACTCTCACACAATCAAGAATGCATATCCCCTTCCTTGTATTGCCAACCTCATCGATACCTTGAAGCACTTGCGGTACTTCACCAAACTCAATATCTGCTGGGGCTATAACAACATTTGGATCCGCCCCAAGGATCAATGGAAGGCCATCTTCACTACCCCTCTTGGTCTCTACAAACCCACCATCATGTTCTTTGGGCAATGCAACTCTCCTCCGACATTCCAAGCATTCATGAACCATATCTTCGCCAATTACCTTGCGGAAGGTTGGCTTATCATTTATATGGACAACTTGATGGTTCATTTCAAGGACTACAATGAACATGTCAAACGAGTTCGCCTTGTCCTCCAACACCTTAGAGAACATAAACTAGGCGTCAAGCTGGAGAAGTGCACTTTCTGCACTCCAAAAGCTGAATACCTTGGAATGATCATTGGAGAAGGTGAAGTTTCCATGGACCCTATGAAACTTACTGCCATCGAAGAATGGATCTCCCCCTGCTCTGTTAGTGCAGTACACTCGTTTATGGGCTTCTGCAATTTTTATAGGAAGTTCATCCTGGATTTCTCTAACATTGTGCAGCCGCTTCTCTCTTTGACGAAGAAGAATGCCACTTGGCAATGGTTACCGGATCATGAGGCTTCTTTTCAGAAACTCAAGGACGCGTTCCTTCATCGGCCAGTATTGTGATACCCCAACACTGACCATCTGTTCTTTGTTATGACAGATGCTTCTCTCTGTGCCTCAGGTGCTGTCCTGATGCAAAAAGATGGTAATGGCGATCTCCATCCCTGCACCTACTACTGTACTCCAAGACATTCACTTCCGCCGAGTGAAATAACAATATCTATGACCGTGAACTCCTTGTAATAATATGAGCCCTTGAGGAATGGAGACAATACCTCACGGGTATTCATCACCCAGTTACAGTGATCACGGACCATAGGAACTTGATGTACTTCAAGTCTCCTCAAAATTGTTCTCACCGACAGGCTCGCTGGTCAATGTTCCTACAGGACTTCGATCTCTGCTGGGACAATCAGCCTGGCTCTTCCATGGGTCCCACAGATGCACTCTCACATCAGGATGTCATTGACACATCCGCCAACAACATCGAAATCACTCTCCTTCCCGACTCTTCTGTCGCTATGGACGTCTCTGATGTCATTATTGGGCAAATGGATGTTCTTATTGCTGAGAAGATTGCCAACAATACCACCAATGATCACCTCATTGCTGATGCTGTCACCGCCTTGACTGAAGGCAACTCGCTTTTCCCTCATGCTTTGCCCAAAGATTGGACTTTCCTCAACGGTGCCTTGTACTTCAAGGGCTGTCTCTACGTTCCTGAGCCTGCCCGGCAGGACCTTGTTCAGTCCCTCCATGATTCACCCGCTGGGGGTCATGGAGGGTATTTCCATACTGTTCACCTTGTACAGCGCGATTATTGGTGGCCTGGTCTGACCACCTTTGTTTGCTGCTTTGTTGCTGGTTGTGCTATTTGTCAAGCCAACAAGGTCAACACTCATCCGGTGGCTCCTGGTTTATGTCCTATCTCCTCCTTCACGAGTCAGCCATTCCAGCAGCTTTCCTGTGATATGATTACCGACCTCCCCCTATCCTCTGGTTTTGATTCTGTGCTGGTCGTGGTTGACCACGGGTTTACTAAGGGGGTGATTTTCATCCCTTGTAATAAAGCTATTGATGCGGCAGGGATAGCATCCCTCTTTTTCAAGAACGTTTTCTGTCGATTCAGACTCCATAACAAAGTAATCTCCGATCGAGGACCTCAATTCACCTCGGCCTTCGCAAAGGAAGTTGCCTGACTCCTTTCCTACAATGTCACCCTCTCCACTGCTTATCATTCGCAGACCGATGGAGAATCTGAACAAGTTAACCAAGAACTCGAAACCTACCTTTGCATCTTCTGCCAAGGAAACACCTTGAAGTGGGCTGAACTCTTGCCTATGGCTGAGTTCTCCCACAACTCCACCATCCATTCTGTTACCATCATCACTCCGTTCTCTCTGATGCATGGGTACAAACCCTGTGCATATCCCCCAATTGGAACCACCTTTCTTCCCGCCTTGGAAAAGCGGTTAGAAATCCTCAATGCCACATGAAAGGAGGCCACCGCTGCTCATGCCAAAGCTGCTCAAACTGTCAAGGAATGAATCGGAATGAAGTTTACCCCCTGGAAAGTAGAAGACAAGGTCTGGCTCAACTCTCACAACCTTAAGTTCAATTTCCCCTCTTGCAAGCTTGCTCCCCACCATGAAGGACCGTTCGAGATTGATGCAGTCATTTCTCCTTATGCTTACAAACATTGAGGATCTCCAGGACACTGTCAATTTCTTGTCTCTTGGGTGAACGCTGAAGACACATGGGAACCAGAGTCACATCTTTTGCATGCCAAATACTTGTTATGGGCTTACAAACTCTCTAGACCAAAGGAGTTTGCTATGGTGACTTTTTCCTAATCCTTGTTGTTCCCATCATCCCCACTGGCTCCACCCCATCCACCCCATCCGCCTCCCCAGCCTCCAGTTATCCCATTGCCCCACTTCATGGTCTGATTGTTCAAGAGACAGAAAACTTTCCATTGTTCCAGCTGTCCAAAATCCTCCCATCCCTTCTTCCCATTGTGGATCCAATTAGGGTTGTATGTGACAACCTCAAAGGATTTCCTCACTGTACGCCAAGTCAGCTCGTTCTCTTGACATTAGCAAGTTGGCTCACTAAATCACCCACATACCACAATGGGCACCTGCCATTCTGAAACCCAGTCTTGAAGATCCAAGATCACCATTGTCAACACTAGTATGGCCAGCATGGCTAAAGATGCCAAACACAATGTGGCAAAGGAGATTGTTAGAAGGAGGAGTTCGTACATGGGGATTTCACTGAAATTCCTCATGCTTCATCACTCACCTTTTTGACCTTCACCCCCTCCCACCTATCTCCACCATGCTGTGCTCTGCAGTCTGCAGTCTGCAGCTCTGCAGTTCTGACTTGATCCTATTCCAACTTGACCCAAAGAAGCTTCAGAACTCTGCTTCTCCGTGCTTTCTTCCGTTTCCGCACCACCCGTGTCCTCCCAACATCCCTATTCAGACTTCCCCTGGAGTACATATTTAAATGCCCAGGAACTCCACCCAGTCACTGACCATTTTGATATGTCTAGCTCCCCTGCTTCTGATATTTCTGCTCCTGGCACTCTGGCTCCCATTATCCCTGTTTCCTCCCTTTCTCGACTCCCTCTCCGTGAACAACATGTCATCTTTGCATTGGTCCTCAAAGACCCCTCAGTGCTACTCCCCATTGAACAAAGTGCAGGGTTTTGGAATGACCGGGAGGTTCTCACCGCTGGCCTCATCCAGCTCTACCATAACTACTCCCATGGTTGGCTCCATTTGGCAACAACCACCAACTTCTCCATTGAGGATGTACGGCGATGGAACCACAGACTCACCATGCACTGGTACGAGGTCCTCCAGCTCCTTGCCTCCACCAACTTCCCTCGCTTCTTCCATCTTGTCCCTGAGGAGGTCATGCAGTGGATCTTCACCGCAACTGTTGAATTATGCAACACGGAGCAACGAAGACACTTCTTCTTGGGGGCACTCCACACAACACCTGAGCCCAGAGTTCACACTTCCGAATCTACTCCGAACCTTGACTCTGGAGTTGCTACTGCAGACACCTTGCCGCAGAGCCTTCCCTCTCCATTGCAGAGCCCTGTTCCCATTCCACCCCCATTTCAGGGATGCGGACCTAGACCTGCTTCCGATCTCAACTTCTCCCAGTTGGTCAACACCCTCCAATCCGTCTTCCAATCCATGCCATCAACCTGAAACTCCAGTCCCACCTCTGTCCGAGGAGTGTTGCTCCCTCGACATCGCAATTGAGTAGCTATGTGCTACTTTGTCTGTCAAAGTCCCAGTCACCTTTGCCCCTCCTGCCCAGCCTATCAGTGCCCCTACTGTCAGGCCAACACTCCTGGACATATCCAATCTGCCTGTCCAGTCTACCTCTCTCAAGTCAACAGCAGGGATCCTGACGAGACCGATAACAGTGGAGACATTAGTTTCTGAGACAGTGTCTCAGGCATACAATGGGGGTAATGTTACAGAAATCCCCTGGATGACCGAGGCCGAGGAGTTTGAGTTTAACTCGTGGGTAACTGCGTGGGAATCCAAGGACTCCACTTCTGAGTTCACTTCCCTTTTCAATCTTTCTCCTGATTCCTTTGATCCTTA
>JBBPNN010000816.1:0-15417 GCA_038090935.1 Hortiboletus campestris | reverse complement strand
CGTCGACCGCGTCTGAAATGGCTACCCGGAGTGCTACGCCAACTACCTCCTGTATCCTGGGTGTCTTTAGATGCACGACCTCGACGCCCACCAGCTCAGGGTATGTAAGACATATCACCATTCGTTATGCTGTACTTACATGTCACTCTCTCAAGGTCGGACAGTGTGACAACCTCCTTGCCTACTTCGACTGCGATAAGTTTGCCTTTCAACGTTACCTCGGCCACCTCTGCATCGTTACACTCCTACCGCCGCTAGCAGCAGCGCGACTTCCACCAACTCCAATCACAATTACCTGTCCTCCCTTTCCATGCTTTTGCTTAATAGTGCTTCCCCAACGGTTTCGCAAAGGCTTCTGATCCTGATCAGGTACAAGCGACCCTTTCGTTGCTTTCGGTGGCCCCTACTGCTGCTCCTGCTGCTTCTCCCCTTCCCAGCAGATTACCCCGAGTTATCCCGCCGCAACCATTACTTGACATCAACACCGTCCCCAGCAGCGATACCGCGATCAATACCTTATTCAATGGTTCGCTTAGCTGGGAATTTGTAGCAACAAACGCAGATTGTCTAGGGCAAATCTTCGCATACTTCCCTTCCGTCATCGCCACCGCTCTGGGCATCGACAGTACGTCTTCTGGGTCAGTATATGATCGTCTGCTAAATTGATTGCGTGGCAGTCGTGCAAGTTCTTAACTGCGACTTGACGGTCTACGAGCCCTCGACATATACCGGGCCTCAGGACGTCGACCAGCTTGGAGCGATCTGGCAAGGTCATATTCCGAGCGACAAAGTCGACGCCCCTGCTAGTCTGATCTCGAATCTGAAATCCAGCTTCTACACGGGTCAATCTGGCTCTATCCCTACCGCGCTGGCGGCGTGTGTCAACCCAAGTTTGCAACTGGACGCAATCGCGGGTCCGACACCTGGAGGATGTAGTACTGCTTTCTCGTCCAGCGGATCGAACGCACGTCAAGACGCGATCGTCTGTGTTGTCAGCTCCCTCAGTGCCATAGTGATCATGATCGCTGCGTATGTCGGATACAAGGCATACAAGAGCGCCGTGCGCTCGCTCACAGACGTCTCTCTGAAAACGCTGGAGACGCCGGTGTGCGCCCTGACGGTTAAGAGTTTGACCGGGACACCGTTGGCGACCAACGACGACAGAGCTTCTACTATGCCGAGGACAGCTTGAGGGGATTCCAATCGACGCGTGGAGACGAAGACGGTTGCGATCACCACATCACGAACATGCGGGAGCGTCGTGCGATTCAGCCAGGCACAATTTCCACACTGATCTTACGGGAGAGCACGACGAACTGGTGAACGATATCATGTTTAGCTTACAACGCATATGGGATGTCGAGGATACATTTGTAAACCTAATAATTTCTACCTACCCCCCACGTTCTGAATCCTGCTCCTTCAAGTTGGACCTGAATTGTATATTTGTTAGCAAGATAGTAGTTTGTTGGCTATGGTTCTCTCTTACCTGGAAAAGCCCATCAAGCCAAGCAAATGGTCAAAAAAACCTACTTGGCTCTTCTCCATCCTACCTACCCCATCTTCCACTTTCTTCAGCCTTGTAGATAGCCTTTCCTCCATGTTCCGAAGGTCCTCTCGGAGATTCATCGGCTGCTCTGAACCTATACATTTCTGCTGGGACTGCTGAGATTTGGCTAGTACGATGATTTTTTCTACAGCCCGAACATCCTTTTCCAGAGTCTGGATGTGGGTTGCTTGGGCACTAGCAGTCGTTTCCAAAAGGCTCAGACGCTTCTCTACTTTAGCGTCCCTTGACTCTGCCTTGGCTCCTTTTAGCGAAAATTTAACACAAAAACCAAACGAACATCGATTAAAGACATACTAGGGGTCTCAGACAGACCTCGTATCCCAAAGGTGTCAGAAGCACTAGTCTCTTCTGAATCTTTTGTACTGGTCGACTCCCTGGGGTCCATTTTGGTGTTAGGCAACCAGCTGTTGCCCATGGCACAGCCGCACGAACCAACTTAGGCACAGCTGATCAGAATTTGACAAATTTTGTGACATCTCTAGTTGCGATGATTTCACAACAAGCATCACAGCTCGCGCCTTGCAGTGGGACCGTTCGATACCTTTCCGGTGACGCTCCAGACTCCGAGGACTCTAACGTAGCCCTGAAAAATCTCAGCGAGTGCTCGAGAACTTTGTTTCGTTTATCTGCAATTGAATGATGAACGCAGAACACGTCGCGATGCAGCAAGAGTCGCTCAAATCCCATTTGGTGGAGCCGTTGCTAACGACTTTGGTTCGACGTCACCTCTCAGAACCGAACATGCTCGACCTCGCTGTGGCGTTGATGAACGAGACGCCGCTCAAGGTGAGCCAAAGCATATGCCGATCGCCGTCTCTCACCATTTCCATCTCCATTCTTGCAGCTGGTTGTCAACCGACTCCTGCAAAACGTTCTTCTGCACCAACATTTCGTCGCGGTCTGTGGGAAGCACGGCAGTCCATCTCAAAGGAATCAAGCAATGTGTTTGCTCCGTGTGCTCTTTCAGCTTCATCCTGCAAACGCCTGTCAACCTTCACACATCGAACCCCTTTTTCAGGTCTATGGAGGAACGATGTTGTCGCCTGACAGGCGGCTCCTCTCTATCATGAGACTATTCGAGGCATAAAAGCGCTCGTCCCTGTCTGCGTTCTTTTCCCGGTGGTCTCCGACTCCAGATGCAACCGTATCCAACGCACTCGAGGTCGTCCAGAATTTTGACCCCGTCTATATGCTCTGAACGTGTCTTGCTTTCCTTTTGTGGAGGCGGTTTGGGGAGGAGAAAGGCACGCGGGATGGTTCTGCGGATGATTCGATGTACGACCTGTTGATGGCGATTGTGTTGTCCGCACAGATGCTTGTTAGAATGTCCTCTGGCAACTCTGTTAGGCTGGGTCAAAGTCTTTCGCAGCAACGTCGTCAGCTTACTCATTCTATGTCTCTCCTCGAAAGATCCGAACATATGCAAAACAGCCTCTGCCAGATCGCAAGTCTCTGGGAGAGCATACAGGTGGGTTTTAATAACGGTGAGTCGGGTCGATGGTTCGTTGGTTCATTCGAACTCTTTTGCGGCAGAAATCTAGCGTGCACGAAACGTCCGAAGTCGTGTATGTGTTCCGTCTACTCAAGAATGTGATAGATCCACCCGTGAATACGGGCAACCCACCCCAATGACTCCCGACGTTTACAAGGCTCATCTTATTGCACGCACTTCATGGCATCTTTTAATTTCATCTACCCACGTACCGCGCGTTTCCTACTCCAGCGCCCTGAACTCAATGTGTCCGATGTACCAATGTTGTTCAGCATGCTCTACAGCAGCTTGGATGGTTGGAAGAAGGAGCGAGGGTGGATGTTGAGGATATTGGGAGACGGTATGGTGAGCGCTGATGATTGGGGGGTACTGCAGCGGCAACATATGTGGGATTTGGTAGCCAGTCTCTTCCAAAGCTCGAAGAACAACACCGCCGTGCACGCTTGGATTTTGGAGGTCAGTAGTCCGTTTGTTGGAGGGGCGTAGGGACGTTAGACTGACAATCCCCAGGGGGGCGAAACAAATACTAGCAAACCTGACGTGCAATTCACAAGCATGTACTTCCCTCGTCCTCAAGTTGTCCCTCTTATCATGGATTGGGATGCAAGTCGGGAGAACCCTAGTAAGGAATCGATAGCGTGGCTTCGTATCTTGGAAAACGTCCTCGTCGTCGCCGACACCTCCAGATTGAGTTGCGCCACGGGAGACTGCTGGCAACGGTGCTCGACTATATGTCGATGTTTGTCATCTCTCTTACAGGGTAAAGGTGCGTCCACCCGTTGCCCTCGGTGTTCAGGCCCACCAGCGACACGCATTTCGTAGACAAGGAGATGGCTATCCTGCAACAGGGTGCTGCAGTCACCTTGCGACTCAGTTTAATCCCAGACACACCCAGCCATTCCCTCCGCAATGTCTTCTCATGCGCTGCGATGTACCTGCAACACCTCGAACCTGCCATCCACCTCCATTGCTACCACTACAGCTCGCCACGACAGCCAGTCGATGATGACAACCCGCACGTGCACACGCTACTGCCGCATCGCGCCCAAGGACTCCACGACACCCCGCCGCTGCCGGCAGACCCGCTCCAGACCTGGGGCGAGACCGCGGAGGTGCTTTGGCGAGCTGCCGTGTCGCTGGACAATGACAGGACGCATGCATGGGCAATGTTGACGAGGAGGTTGGTCGTGTGGAGGGCACTCGTTGGGGAGGAGGCGTGCGAGGTGGGAGAATGGGCAAGGAAAAAAGCCGTGGAAACGACACGACCATCGCTCAAGAGCGCTCAGTATGAGAAAGTGGTGAAGCAGGGTGACATTCTCCTTAATTCCATACAGCGATTGAGTAACATGTTATATTAGCGATGTCTTGCACGGTGAATGTTTGTGATTGGTTTGACATCAGAAGCTGGTGGGAGCGGGAATTTAATCTGCTGACGCTCTCGCTAACATGCATACTCGCACTGCCCATCGTCCATGACCGTGGGGCCCGTCAGCCTCCATCATCGGTCACTTGCTGCGCTTATTCTTGCTAGTTGTTGCTGTAGTGAGCTGGAGGTTGTTCTCATGGTAAACCAACCCGATTCCCAAGCTTATCGGCATCCCATCTATTGGTTCGATGACGGCTCAGTGATTGTGAAGGCATACAATAACCAGATCGATGGCCAAGACCACGTTGTGCTATTCAGGATCCACGAATCTCCGCTGTGCCGACATTCCAAGGTTGTTCTGCAACGAGAGTTGGAGGACGGATGCGACATTCCTACCGTGACCATTCCACTTGCGCTTGGCGTGCAAATTAAGGATTTCACGTCGCTGCTGGCGCATCTCTACCACGATAGGTGAGCGTCCATGTTATTGATCGGATCCTCCGTTGTTCTCATTCAACCTCGTGCATACGATACAGCCCTCTGTCATTGGAAGCACCGTTCCAACATGTTGCTGCCGTCCTTCGCATATCTTCGTCGGAGCAGTTGGATCTTCCGTCTGTGCATAGCCTGGCGAGATCTTGTCTCGTGGCCATGTTTCCTAGCGGACCATCTCCTTTTGTTCACCCAAATCACCTCAAGGAGGCGTTGAGTCTCGCGTTGCAGTACAACACTGCCTCCGTGAGTCCACCTACATGTCATCTCGATGTACTAAACAGATGACTACTACTGTTGTGCCGGTGGCACCCCGGAAATTCGATGTATATATACACACTCGCTCGGCGACTCGCAACTGATCCAAAAGGGCATTTATTACAGCCTTATGGCGACCACAGATTTTGAACCCAGCTCGGATTCAGATGCCACCCACAACGAGCACACGGCACCTTCGAAACCGATAGCCCTGACGTCCACAGACGTTGCACGCTGCCAAGATCTCATGAACGGTATCTTGGCACATGTTACCCCCATCTCATTTGAACCGGTTTGTCCAATCCTCTCAATCGCTTCCTTCATAATCTATGTTGTCGCCGTCATAGTTTGGATGGTGTCGGTGGCATTTGTGTACCGAATGTGGATGGCCTTTGTGCATGCGCTTTGTTTCCTTGGCCATTTGCAATTCAGATTCAATTCCGTTGGTTTGCTTACTTGTTTCTTCTAGTCTGTGACGCCACACATGGCATGTACCAACCTGTTGGCCGATAAATGGTTCCCACTGGTCACACAGTCTGCAATAGCAGGGGAAAGCGTGTACAAACCCCTCGAGGCCCTTGAGCAACTCAAAAACATCGACTGGAGGGCGGAGGGATTGTGTGCTGCTTGTGTCAGAGAAAAAAGAGAAGAATGGACAAACGAACAGAAGGACGTGTGGGAGAAGATGAATGCCTGGCTGAAGCTGGACATGGTGTCGGAGTAGATTGGGTGGATTCCCTGGGAAGTGTTGATCATCAGCACCCACGACCATCACGTTTGCAAGTCCGAAATGTCTTGGGTTTCCCTACAAAGGTTTGTACGTCAACCGTAGGCGCGCCAGCATTAATTTGCATTTGTCAACCGTTTTATTTCGTGCACAACAGCTCCCGAGTTTGTAAATACAGCGGACGGAAAGAGGTAATTGTAACGAACGGTAGGTCCTGAAAGCAGCCTCTTATCACCTTTTTGAATCGCCGACGCGCCGATTCAGACGTTGGGCGGGGACTACGATCACGGATTGGGCAAGGTGACCAATCTCCGAGCCCAGCCTGACGCAACCGCAGCTGACAATATGTGGTCTATCCCAGGGCATCAGAACACGAGCAGCGAGGACCAACCATTTCCGAACGCCGACCCCTCCCTCCAGGCGATGCTTTGTAGTAATCCCATGAGGGTGCCTACCAAGAACACAGCTTTTGTTGTTCCTGCGACACCGGTGAATGGTACTCGGCCCAAATTACTTACTGGAGCGGACCATAGGACACCATCGAAGCGCCGTTCCTCGGACTATACTGAGCACATAAGAATCCTAGTCGCAATGCGAACGGTGGCGAGTTGCGAATATCGGGTGGTTGCATCCAGGATCTTTTTCGGAGTTTGCTGGTCCCCCTGGCGAGGAACGCAACCTGATACGCATGTTTGTGCGTCACACTGGTTATGTCGTCCACCAAAATATGGAACTCCCAAGTCACAGTCGTCTGATATGGCCCAGAACCGGGTCCTTTCCCCCCGTTTTTCTGGTCGTTTTGGTCCCGGGTTCATTATGATGGCGATTCAATCGGTATGCATCTTCCGATTTTTCATTAGATGATTGACAGTTCATTGTAAATAGCCTAGATCGATGCCCACAGATGGTGACGAGAGGTCCGTCTGGCATTTATCCAGGGTCCCTCTCTGGAGGCATTAATGACGCCCACCACAGCGGCGGTGGCAGAACCAGATGCATCGGGGTGTCGTCGAGATAAACGTATAAATATGCAGGTGGTGTATCTCACCACAGACCCAATCCCGTGCTCTCTGGTGCTGTACCCCAGCATCGAACATCCCACGCACAAATATCCTGAGATCAGGCGTTGCACGCAGCAAGATGAACGTACGCGCTAAAAAGTGCTCGCGTGGTTGATTTCGGTGTCGTCGGTACGGTGTATACGACTTAACATGTGAAGATTCTGCTTCACCTCTGCTTACTTTGCGCATACACCCGCTTTGGGATGGGTTTCTGACCATCTGCGAGGAAATTCCCTACGTGGCGAAACAGCTCATTGATACGATCAAGCTCGCGCCGGCGGAGTTCGTTGCGTATATGGTGACCACCATTTGGCGAGGCACCTACTCGGCCATCAACCTTTACTGGCTGAGTGTCTTGTGTGATAGGGTATGTCTTTCTCGTCAATCCGACAAGTGGTGGCTCCTTTATTCCCAGCAGCTCGAGGATGGTCTCATAGGCAGAGTGTTGCCCAAATGGGTGTGCTGGCCTCTTGCTGTCTCATGGGTTTCTTGCGCTTTGATCAACGTCGCCGCCGAACGCGCATTGCAAGTATTTCGGGAGGATTATATGCTGTGTCGTTTTAGTTTTGAAAAAATACTTATATTGAACCCTTGCACCCACAGATGGAGAGAAGCAATGCCTCGCGATGTAAGTCCCCAGACTTGACCCATTTCTGGCGCATATAAACATGATGTCCATCACACACTGCGTACACGCGATGCACCAGCGCACGCACGTTCGTGCGTATCAACAATCGCACGACGCGATTCGTTGTCGTCGACGAAGCGACGTCTTCGTTGGATCCCGTCGCCGAGCGTCACATCCTGACCGAGTTGCGCAACGCGCGGGCGGGCAAGATGATTGTCCTCGTCACACATCGGTTTCACCACCTCGCGCAGGAAGCTGACCGGATCTTGTACGCTTGTCTCGCTTTCTCCGTTGAGGCCTCTGCTCTCATTCATCTCGCTCGGTGTAGGTGCATGAAAGACGGGTGCGTCGTCGAAAGTGGCACGCATGCCCAACTCGTTCGTGCCAATGGGGCCTATGCGACCTTGTATCACGCCCAGGCCGAGTGGACAGGGTGACCCCCTTTCCCCACACTTCTTTAGAGTTGGTTTCGCGTTCGATGTGTGGGCTGTGGTGCCTTCTTTTTCCCCTTTTTGTTATTTTATTGTTCCCATGCTATCCTGAATCATGTCGTCGATCGTCATATTACGCCGAGTCGATCTGTATGTATTCGTCCGTTGTCGATGGCAGATGCACGGGTGTGACGTTCCTAGCTGCGCTCGACCACATACGAGCATGAGCACCTATACTCATTCCATTATGTAGTACACGACACTCAACCAATGACAAAAGTATCGTCGTGCATGCGGTGAGACAAAAACTTTTGGCTCTATCGACAAAGAAAGCGCAAGAGCTACTAGGTCAAATTCCTATCATCATTGCATCGACTTTAAAAGCTAAATTCGTATATGGTAATCACCTACAACAACAGAGAGGGACGAGAACGTTCGAGTGAAGGCATGTAGGGAAATGAAAGATGTGATGCATGCTCGTCCACAACGATGCATAGAAAAAAATGTAAAAGAATAAAAGGCCGCTTGCAAACATCGGAGCACGTCAACACCGGGTAATATGCACGCTCCAAGGCGGCATCATGACGTATGATAGATCCGCAATCCGCAACGCGATGTGAATCAGTCGACCCTCCCCTCTTTCCCCATAAAAGCGAGCAGAAGGGGAAATGAAAAAAAAAAACCGGCGACGCACAGTTCAGTCCAACACCTCGAACCGCCCTCGTTTCCCTTCCCGTATCTCGCCCCCATCCTCGTCCAAACCCCGCTTCTCACCCACGCCCACATCGACGCCCAAACCCACCCCAATGGTCTCGAATGCGGTAAACCCTTCGGGCACACCGATCCCCATCAGATTCTCGTTGCTCACGAGATCCTTGAGAATAGCTTGATGCCGCTCGTCCGAGAGACCCATGCCCGCCAACGGATTGATCCGCCCATCGTCGTCATAGCTCGTCATCGTCGACGAGGATGAAGCCGCAGTGCCTTCCACGAGCGCTTCGTTGAACCCTGCATCCGACAAGGGTGGTGCGCCCAATGGTGGCCGTGACACCTTGGACATTTGTTGAATCACTTTGAGATGCATCAGGTGTTTCTGATCAACGGGACTAAGCGTCAGAGACCGATCTACTGCGAGCAAGCGAGGCGAACACACCTCGAGCACATCCAGCAGGCCCTCCTTTGTAAACGGCTTCGGAAGGATATCGTTCATCCCAGATGAATAATACGTCATAATCTCGCTTGGTTTCAAGTTGCTTGTCATGGAGATGATGGGCGTCATGTGATCAAACTGTCTTATCAACGACGTGGCAGATATGCCATCCATCTTTGGCATCACAATGTCCTATATAGCCGCAAAAGCCGACGCATCAGTATCGATGACAGATCTGAGCGCGCGCGTATCGAGACGCACCATCAGCACCAAGTCATACTTTTCCAAATTCATCTTGGTCACTGCGCCGACCCCATCCACAGCCACGTTGATCGCACACCCAAACACCTGCAAAAATTTACTGCTCAGCCGCCGACTCACCGCATCGTCGTCCACGAGCAATACACGCAGTGGCACCGCCCAACCAGGGACGAACGTCGACCGATGCACGCGTAGCTTCTTGTGGTTCCCCGCACTCGGGGGCGACGAGGATGACGAAGAGGGAGGTTGGGAGGGCGATCCGCTAGATGGGTTCGTAGGCGTCGGCTGCACGACTTCCTCCGGGCCAAGGCTCTCTTCCTTCTCGCACCCCTTGTCCTCTCCACCACCTATGGCATCTCCCCTGTCCGCCGTGGACCCAGAACTGGATCCAGCTGCACCCCCCTCCCCTGGATACGTCCAATTCCTGTTCCTATCCTCAAAGTTGCTCCGTGGCAACAGGTGCCCTAGCGTAAACACCTGTAATCCCTCATGCGCATTCTGCGCAGGTGGCTCCCACACCTCCGGCGGAATTATAAACGGTTCGTCTCCCGCAGACGACCCAGGATCGTGCATCTGCAAATGCATCTGGGATATCTGCGACAGGGCATCTTGGCTCGAGTTGGCAGTCACTTCTATCCTGTTCGACAAGGATGAGCTCGCGGTCGTGCTCGGACGAAAGGAAAGGCCACTCTCAGCACGTCGAGACATCTCATTCATTTGTGCGAGACTTGCACACGCGATCGTATTGGGGTCGGCGTGCTCACCAAAACCCAGGACCCGCTGCGCTTCTTGCGCAGGCAAGAACTGTACTTGTGGATTCAAACCACGGAGGGGCTGACTTACGCCCTGACCCCCTTGACTCTGACTTGGCGTGTGCCCTAGCGCTTGCAATAACGAGGACGAGGACGATGATTGGGGTGGCGGGGCTGGTGAAGCTAACGACAACGGTTGCAGAAACGGACTCGGTTGAGGCTGCGAATTGGCAAAGAGTGATGTTGCTGCGGAAGCCACATGTCCTGTGCCTGTTGCAAAAAGGGACGGGGGCGGATGCATGCTAGGAGTCATGCTGTGAGTGATGTTCGGGGGCGGCACAACGGGTGTTTTTGGCTGGGGTACCGCGGAATGGCCAGCAAGTGTGGATAGCCCAGCTGTCAGTGCCGCTGTACTATTCTTGTGCTTCACTGATGAAACAAGGTTAGCATACGCAAAGGGAACATAAACTGCTAACAGAAATTCGGAACGAGAAAGAAAGTACGCAAGACCACGCTCGTAGTGGGAAGCCACAACCGAGAACCGCACTGCATTGCGCGCAGACTCCCAGGGGTTGCAATGCAACAAGGCATCCACAGGGCAGCAGTGCTGCACGAACCAATGGACCAAAGCCATAGTATCGACCCGTACGGCACAGCGATCATCAGTAGTGTCGTGCACACCCGGACCAACATTAGTTGCGTCCGACCCGACCCGATAAGCCGTCTCGCGCAGAGGCTACCAACCCCAGGGCTGGTACAGAACCGGCCAATACAGGTGGGAAGAGAGTGAAATAACCAAAGGGAAGGGGGAAAAAGGAGCTCAAGAAGTGACCGACTCACCCCCCTCCATCCCTAAAAAATACTGAATCAAACTCTGCATCATCCCATCTTGCTGTGCCATGTTCTTTTGGAAATTGATCATCTCGGCCAGAACATCGCGATAACTGCGCTCAAGGCCGCGGATCCGCTCATCTGACCTGCCCAGTTGTGCTCGGAGAGCATCATTCTGCGCCTGGAGCGACGCGAACTGCTGCTGTAACGCCGAGACGTTGTTCTGGAGACCGGTGGACATTGTCTGGAGTGCGGCCGACTGAGCGTGAAGGGAGGCAGTTTGGGACTGGAGCGCATTCGATTGGGATTGGAGAGCTGTCGTCTGGTCCTGGAGGGCATTCGTATGGGAAGCCAGGGTGGTCGTTTGAGCCTGGAGTGAGTCCACCTCGCCAACGGCCACCGGACCTGGGGAGCCTGAAGAGACGGAGCAGAGAGAGGATGTAGGAACATTGTTTGCTAGAGGTTTTCGAGCTGCAGGAACCTTGCGTTTTATATTTTCGAGGGCATCGCATCTGTCGATGTGAAAATCGGGATGGCGAAAAGTCCACGAGTGTTCGCCAAACTGAGCATCGTCGGTGTTCTTGACCTAGGGATGACTGGGTTAGCTGGAGGATTGGGAGATCCGGGCGGTGGCGAAGCCCCGATGAGGAATGAGTGGGAGAACCCCCCTGAGGCGACCCCAAAAAAGGGTGCCGAGGACCGCAGAGAACACGTCAGGTGGTGCAAAAAAAGAAGCGGGCACATGCTCGATCCTGTGCCGTTGGGCACATGATCATTATGGAAGCAAATAAGAGAAGAAAGAGGGATTTCCCGGGTGGGGTGATCGCCCTCGTGGGTGATCGACTCGCCTTGTGAAAGTCATACTTGTTAAGCTGGCGGACAAATGAGGCAAAATTGGAATGCTTGAACAGGCGAGGGAGGATTGATTTGGTAAATTCGTTCATGTCCTGCGAAACGAGGTCAGATATCGGGTGGTGATCGTTTCAGTCTGCTTCCATCACGCGCGATGGAACCACGGAGCATACCTTGACGACAAAACAATCACCGTTGGGCCCCCATGCGACGACGTGGGTAAAGGACTGATCCTCGAGCATCCTAGACAAGGCAAATGAGACGGGGGGGTGCATCGGACACAAGACACGTACTTGTAGAGTTTCTTGACAAAGTCGCAGGTGGCAGGCATGTTATCGTCGACATCCTTTGACGGTGCCTGTGGGGGCGGAGCAGGCGGGGGAGGCTGTTCGCGCTTCATCTGTCTCGACTCTGCGGGTCGTGGCCCGGGTTGGCTATAAGGATGGCCGTTCTGCGAGTGATGGAGGGAGCTGGGCGTGGGGAGGGCATCATCGCGCGAATTGGAGGTACGGTGCATGGCCGCTGGCCACGGCAGGGAGGACGTTGGGGGCGGAGATGCATGGCGGGGCCCGTATGGGGAGACGCGGGCGGAGGGCGAGTTGAGTGGGGGGAGGGTGTTGAGGTTTGAGTGGGCAGTGTTGACGGGGGGGAGATGGAGCTGGGAGGGGGGGGGAAGATGGGAGGAGTGGAAGAGCTGGCGCACGGCGGAGTAGGGCGGGCCCTGCGATGGTGGATCCATCATGGAGTTGGGGCAGGGCTGGAACCAGGGACGGACGGAGGAGGGTCTGGGCAAGGCAACATGCTGGCTCGCCATGCACGACTCGAGAACAATTTATTAACCTTGTTGCCCAAACCCAGCCAGCCCAAATAGCCATAAACTACTGTATCGACCAGCTGCCGATCCAGCCGTGCACACTGCCGCACATGGCCAGCACGCTGGAGGATCAACGCTCTCGGGCAATCACCGAGCGCCTCGTCTGGACAAGAAACCGAAAGAAGGACTCAACCTGAGTTTCAGGGAATGACGGCGCAAGCCACTCAAACGCTAACGTGATCGCCACCCGCGTCGGCCACGGATCTGCGCAATCTAAACCCTGCACAATGACCATTCCCAGTGGACGTCAGTCGCACATGTGTGTGTGGTTGGATCGCCCCCAAAAAAGAGATGCACGTATTGATCAAACTCGGGCGCGAGAATCTTGGCCAATGCCACAAGGACAGATGAGACGTGCGCATCGCCGAAACGAAACAGCGGTGCCTCACCTTTTCTCAATACAATTCTTGCAGTGCATCGATCGTCCCATGACCCATCTGCGGATGAAGCTCGACCGCGGCCGCAATCACAGCCATCGAACTCGTCCTTACGTACGTGTGTTCGTGGCCTTGAAGTGTCCATAAAAAGAGTGTCAAACAAAGGTCCGACCCCAACGAACAGCGTGACACGCACCCAAGAACGCGAGCATATCCCCAAGGAACCCAAAGAGGGGTTCTGAAGTAGGGCCTCGGATGATATGGTGGGATTCTCAAATAGCGTGACAATCTCGGGGGAAACCTGGTATGGTGTACTGGGGGTGAGAATGGGGATGAGAAACAGTTATGAGAGGCATACCTTGGTCTCAGTCCAACAACAGTAGGCTTGTGCTTCGGCCTCGTCAAAGTTTTCTTCGTCAGACTTGAATTCTTGCCGCTCGTTGTACATTTCCGGTGACTGTCCGTTGTGCTGATGTGGGCACGTGTTGAGGTTGGAACGTAATCGCGGAGGGCTGGGAACGGCTTGTCCATGCGAAGGGGTGTGGCATTTTCGGAATGACTCTTGATGCCTGGACGTGCTCAGTTCAGTTGGAAACAGCGATCAGGGTGTGTTCGTGGAACTGGATGAAGAGCTCGACTAGGAAGCCGGCGGAGCGCACGACCACGAGAGGCACTTCATCGCGGCATTGCCCGGGCTGAGTTCGATTCACAATATCGACACGCTCATGCGATTAGTAACTGGGAAATCACTGATTCTCGTCCGACCTACTACCCCATTTACGATTAGTACAGTGGGCAATAACCTGCAATAACATTAATGACCGGCCTCAGCCCTAGCATATATCGTGCAGGCTTGACTAGGGTCACATCTACGAAATTTCACAAACGGCTGGTGGCGGGTGAATCTCATTTGCCACGCCTCACCCCTTCTGCCAACCCTTGTCGATCTACCATGGGCTTAACATTGCACCTCCCCAACATCCATCATCATCTCATTGCATTCCTTCATCAATTCATGTCACAACCTACTCCAACAGATGTTCAGGGTCTCTTCATAAGCTACCGTGGGTATGAGCTCGATATCTGCGGATGGCATGACATGCTGCACGACAGTGCTAACTCATGCAAGCTGCACAAATTTCTTATTCTCTATTTCTCCCACCACACCCATACGTCTGCCCATGCAGCAGTTATTGTAGACCGTGCAGCGAAGGACCCTTCCCAGTCTTCTGCAATCGTTTTACCAAGTCTTCCCTCTCAGAGAGCCACACCGGCACTTGATGCAGTGCATGTTGTGGGCCAAAATGTCAGTCTCAATGCCTACCTTTCTAACACCTATGGCAAATACCATAAACTCTGCATTCTTGAATACCCTCAGTCAGATCTGAATTCCTTTATGCCTCAGCCTCCCTCAGCAATTCAAATTTCAATCCTTCTCCTCATTGTCACTGAGCACCAGCCAGACTACAATCTGTATGAGCACAATTGCTACTGGTTTGCAGACATGGTCTTTGAGGCTTCCAAGAAGCTCTTTTCAGGGTACCGAGAGCAGTGCTATAAACACAACGACTGTGGTCGATGCCGTTTGAACCTTCCAATGCTAGCTACACACAACCTCCCAAACATCTGTGAAGAGTACAGCGTCGAATGGGGAAAGTCTCTGCAGATGCGCAGGGTAGAACAGGATATGATGGACCGACAGGTTGGTCTCTTTCCTGAGTACTCTCATGATCGATATGTATTCCTTTGCACTGTCAACAGGAACTGGAGCAAAGGCTGGATGACACGTGCAGGGAATTGGAGCAAAGGGACAACGTGTGCAGGGCATTGGAGCAAAGGCTAGATGAAGCGCACAAAGCCCATGAAGAAGAGCGTAAGCAGCTACAGGCTCAGTTGCAAGCGGTTAGACAAGGACAGCTGTGTATGGCTGAGAATTGAAGGGGTGGGTCAAGTGAGTACCGCCTCAACTTCTTCATGTCTGTTTTGGGCATAGTGATAATAAAATGGGTTGACCTCGTCATACAATGCGTCTTTGAGCTTATAGGTACCTATATCAGTAGTCACTTCTGGCGCTTTGAAGTTGGCAACTTGTCTAAGGATGTGTTTGAAACAGAGATCGTCTGCCATACGCTCAGAAACACATTTCATGAGGTTGGTGTAAGTGTACGGTCCGGCTGCAAGTGCATGGATGATCTCACGCCGAATGGCGATTGGGGGGGGGGGGGGGGATTTGGTCGCACGGCCCTTTTAAGTCAGAAGGGTAATAATTACATAAAATTACTCCACAAACATGCT
>JBBPNN010000815.1:0-15425 GCA_038090935.1 Hortiboletus campestris | reverse complement strand
GGCGACCGCAACGTTGCGTCTCGTAAGTTGTAACTCGCCTCGAACGGAGGTTGGGCTGTCCGAGTCCCCCAAGAAGTTCAGGGCGGTCTCGGGCTCACGACGACGTACGACATCTTCTTCAATTTACAGACGGAACCCAGACGCAGCACAGCGTTGTGGCTCGTCACTCGTCACTTGCCTCGAACGGAGGGTGCTGGCGGTGGGTTGCCCCCAAGGAGCTAAGGGCGACCTCGGGCCCGCGACGACGCACGACGACACCTTCAATCGAGTGTGATTCGCGCGTCACAGCCCACAACTTGCCCCGAACGGAGGAGGGTGGGTCCATCTCGGGCTCGCGACGACGCACGACACCTTCGATTCGCGCGTCCCTGGAAAGAAACCAAGGCTCGCAAACCAAGCGCTGCGACGTGTGACGCCGCTGACGCACCAGAGGCGTGCTTAGTCAGCGCGGTGAGTGCTGATCCGGGATTCTCCGCGAGGACCTCACGAACGCGACGAACGTGCACCGCATGTTTGTTTCCCCAGTTATAGACACTTAGTTGTGGCGAGCATCGACAGCTGTCGTTCGGGACTTTTGGATTTATCTTAGCGGAGAACAATGGGAATCTCGGCCCACAAATGCTGTGGATAGATTGTGGTCTATCGATTGTTGGTGCTCCGTTGGCGATATAAAGGCGGCGCTTCAAGCGATTTGGTCACGGAACAACTATTGACCATGCCCCTCGAGATTGTCCCAGATCTCCTCGACGATGCCACCCACAACGAGCTTGACAGAGCAGTAGAGAAAGCCGTCGAAGATGATTTGGGTGATGTGTCCGATCTATGTGCCAACTGGCAATATGTTACCGTCCTTAACGCTATCGTCGCGCGCGGCAAAGACATGGATAGAAAATACCTTGATATGGAAGAGGCAAAAAACCTGATCAAGACCAAAGAAGAGTTGCGCCCTATGCTCGCTTCCGCTTGGAGGCGCAAATCATGCCGCGAGATTCGAAACCTCGGTGCGTGTCTGCGATTCGTACCCATTATCTACTTGCTAGCTAACGAGCTGTTGTTCAATGGGCCACCAGCCATTCTTAAAGCACCACCGCAGTCAGAGCTAAAACCACCGACACCGACACCCACAGCGTCGACGGACACCCTTGAGGGTTAGTGCGTCCTGTTTGCACATAACCGCGGACTGACCCGGTCACTAGATCTACATCAAAAGCTGTCGGGGTCCTTTGGGGCAAAGTACCATGGTGCAGCGGTTCACGGCTTCTACGAGTATTTGACGCACAATGAAAAACTATTCAAGACTGTGAACAATCCCAAGTACTACGCCAGGTTCTGCTCCATTGTACAGAGCTCAGGCACCGGGAAATCGAGGATGTTGACTGAGGTAAATGAGCCTCATTTACAAAAAAAAAAGCGTCTGTGGTAGCCGAATTAACCACAATCTCAGTTAAGCAACAAGGATGTCGTAGTGATTTACATGAACTTGCGCGGGGAGAAGGACAAATTAGGATTTCCTCCGCGAGATGCGATCCCATCACAAATTTTGACCCAATTTCCCACTACTGAGGGAGCGTACCGGACCATCTGCTACGCATTCTTCATCGCTCTTTTTGATACGCTCGAGGAATATCTCTCCACAGGTCACGCCACCCGGAAAGCCAAGGCGAGCGTCATACATTGGGTCAGCCAGATGTGCGATATGAGCGACCCTCCTGGGTCTACCACTAGGGACGATTTCTTCCACAAAGTCTCTACGAGATACTCAAAGGTGTTGACATCTGGTTTTGCAGCATAGCCCTGATTTGACAATGTTCCGTAGGTTCATGCCGATCTCATGTATGCCTTCAAGCGAGGTCCCAGTGCAACATCACAGATGTCAGACCGTGATGAAATGGACGATGAAGCCACAGGCACTGA
Source organism: Hortiboletus campestris (assembly GCA_038090935.1). Taxonomy (NCBI): domain Eukaryota; kingdom Fungi; phylum Basidiomycota; class Agaricomycetes; order Boletales; family Boletaceae; genus Hortiboletus; species Hortiboletus campestris. The sequence continues at coordinate 13,511 of JBBPNN010000815.1, read as the reverse complement.
CGTCGATAAAGCCGCTGATAAGCTTAGGGAGCTCACGCTTTCTGGTAAATATTCTAGCTCACTGGCATATCACAAAAAGCTCCAGCTGAGTCGTGTTGTCCCAAGCAGAATCAAGTGCTCTCTCCTCCGATCCACCCGAGTCTGATTTCGCTACGCGTTTAATTACTGCCTATGGGAAAATGGCGGCATCCCTGGAAAAGATCTTTGCTGACGATTCTGATCGGCCGAAGTTGGTGATCGCGGTGGATGAAGCACACCCCCTCACTCCAGTGCTTACTCAAGGAACATATCGCCCGGCAGATGTTTTTTGCAGAGTCGTGAACGTGTATTCGCATCACCAGAATCATGCAGTTTGGGTCGTGTTCGCCTCGACGACTTCCAAAGTCGCAGATTTTTCGCCACCCAATCAGAAACGTCCGTGATAAGCTCTCGTTGTTCTGATCTCCCCACTGACTCGTCTTTCAGATAATTCCGACCGTGTTGCCGTCAAGGGTCAGAAGCTTTTCCCACCTTACACTCAACTTGGTTGGGACCAGAGTGCATTGGGGCTTGGAGATATTGACGTCGAGGATGTCTCCCAGGCTCATCACATCGTAGGTTATGGAAGGCCTTTGTAAGTTCTCTGACCTCGGTAGTAGCCGCAGACTAACCTGAGTATTGTCCACAGGTGGCTGTCTCTCAAGACCGCCCTCACATTGCCAGAAAGAGTGCTAGACACAGCGTCATCGAAATTATGTGGGGGAGATGAATTTGATGCAAGCAAGACGGGCCACGTGATCGCGGTGTTGGGACAACGATTTGGACTGAACGTCACGTTCGGACACCCGGATTCGGTCGAGCATCTCGAGAGCGGCGTGGCGAGCCACCTTCGCATATGTCTTGCGACGACCTTGGACCGCAACTGGAGGTTCACGAGCTATCCGTCCGAACCGCTTCTTTCGTGCGTGGCCGCACGCGATCTGCACGAAGGGCCTGGAAAGCTGAAGCTTGCTTTGGGAACTTTGTTGAACGCGGTCAACTCTGGCATGATTGACGTGGGTCAACGTGGCGAGCTTGCCAGCAGATTATTATGGCTGCTGGCCAAGGATTTGTTCATCCGCACGCAGGCGAAGGTGGTCAACAACATTCCCTCATCATGGGACGAGCATCTAATTGACTGTCAAATGATTCCCGTCGTCGATTGGCTAGAATTCATCTTCGGATCGCAGATGTGGGACGAGGATGACACTCAATCCTCACTTGCACGCGATATGTTCAAGGATGCGTATCTGAATTTCTCGCACTGGGTATGCATGGAGGCGAACATCGCCGGATCAAAGGAAGGGAAAGAATTACGGTTGGTCTTCCGGAATCCATTTTTCGTAATCTGACTTGGAATCTAATCGATGATCCCCTATCTTGTAGCTTGGAGGAGTGGACACTACGTCACTGGCAGAGGACCAGTGCAGTGCAGTGCTGCCACCAACAACCTGCCATCGACAAGGTGATACCCATCTATTTCAAGGGCGGGCCCGAAGGCGCGTCAGCGGAGTCGCGAATGTCGCACATCTTGATTTCTGACAAGGCTCGCGAATCGAAAAGTTCCAAAAATGGTTTGCACATCATCACCCGAAGACACAGAAATCTGAGCGGCGAAGACGGAACTTCTGACCCAGATTCAGAGCCCCTTCCTTACATCGCCATCTTGGCCGACCTTGGTCAACCATCATCGTTCTCCCTCACCTTCCCAGAACGGGACATCGAGGACCGCTGCCTGCGTATCTATGCTGCCGGTGTCGATACCGTCACGTATCCGTTCTTAGCCAGGTATCCTGCGATCATGAATACTCTCCAAGACCTCGTGCATCTTCAGCAGATTCCTGAGACGGAGACGCCCTTCACACAATTCCTGAATGCACAAGTGAAGTTTGGGAGCACTGCAACACCTGAACATATGTTATGGGAAGAGTGGAGGGGAGTCCCGGATATGTCGAAAAAAGCTGCTCGACTGTCGTAGGTTGAGCTTGTGCTACAATATCCACCACTTGCAGTAAAAAGAATATATCAGATGATTGTGCTACCACGAATAATGTCATATATCAATAGGCTAGTGTTAAACTTGAGCTCTCCCCACCAGCTTCCCTTTGTGAGTGATGTATCAGTGATGTATCATTTCATTATGGTGAGCTCATACATACATTGGTGTGATACATAACTCCTGCCTGCCTGATATATCACTCATTCCACAGTGCCAGTGCATAGAGCATGTGCATTCCACAGGTGTGATACATAACCCATGCTTGTTGCCTGTGTGATAGATAGCAGGCCGAATTTCTTGATATATCACCCGTGTATATTACCTGTGCTTGCCTGTGCATTAGCAGGTGCTTTCCTGATATATCACTCCTCTGTCACTCCCACATCCTGCCCACGTTTCATACCAACTGATACATCACATGGTAGGTCTTGGACTGCCAATGGGTGATACATTGCTAGTGCTCATGGTAATGAGAGTGCAAGATCTCGCTGGGTGCAGAGACAACAGCAAAGGGTGAACCAGTGAGGAGAATACTCACTTAGGGTACTTCGCAGTATAAAGACTGTTGCTTGTAGCTATTCACTTGTTGGGAGGAGAGAAGAGCTCTTTTTATTCTGAGTACGAAAGTACTTGGGTTTAAGTAGTGTCTAGCTACTGTTTGTATCTATTGTGATATCCTTCTAAATAGAGAAGATGGTACAATTGTAAAATAATTGTGAGAATGAATGGTGTAATGCGCAGTAATGAGAGTAGAGAAAAGCATGGATACCCAGTACCCACAGTGGGTCATGGGTATGGGTGTCCATGGGTATGGGTAGGGGTTGCATCAAGGCAACCCACAGACCCATTATATTTCATTTTTTTTTCTTCTTATTCTCACTCATGACCCATGGGTTCTCTACCCATGCCTCTGTACCTGAGGGGTCTCAACCTTAATCTCAATATACAACAAAACTCTGTTTGAATGTCATGAATCTAAAAACTTCTCACATATATATGACACAAAATTTCGGTCTGTCAGACATTACAAAGAACCACGATGTACTCCAAAAGGATCTCCCGCCCCACTGAAAAGGCTCAGGCATTGGCAGACATTGCTACTACTGTCAACCACCCAAAACTCCACACTCTGAGGACCAAGCAACCCAATGGGGTAACCAGTAACGCAGCATCCACACCAGGCTGCAGGACAACCATTCACACCAAAGAAGAAAATGCTCTAAGTGAACCAGATGGGTCAACTGCAACGAAGAAGCATGTGCGAGTCAACTCTAACATGAAGGAAGTAGAGACTGCACCCATCAAACGTACGGTTAGACGAAGCACAAAAAAGTTAAAACATGCTGCGAGTGCAGACATAGATGAAAACTCAGATGTAGAGCTTGGTATGTGTCTGTTGATGATGTGTTAGTGCCCAGCTTATGAAGGGATAGAGCAATTGAAAAGAGATTGGACCTCACTGATCTATGCCTTTTTTACCACAGTTCCCAACATCGAGTATGTTGATGAGCGGCGCTGCCACATGTTCGGATGCTTGGCAACTGGCTGCAAGCATAAGATTTGGCGGTTCCTCGATACAAGTGACAGGGCATCGACAGGCAACATGCGAAAGCAGGTCAGATCATGCTGGGGGGAAGACATTTTGAAGATGATCAGTGAGGCCAAGAGACTTGAAACAGCTTGCAATGGAGTCAAGAGTTATGCTAGAAATGGATCAATCACCATCGCATTTGAACGAAAGGGAAAAGGAAAGGCTACGTACTCACATAAGCAGCATAGCCACACAGAGACTAAGTACGTTGCTACTATAACCTTGATAACCAGCCTGAGATCACTGATGGCATGTTCTTGCAGAGCTGAGATTGTGCGGTAGGTTGCAGAGAGTCTGCAGCCATTCGAGATTGTCGACGACCGAGGGTTTCAGTGTTCAATGAAAACAGGGCAGCCAGAGTATTACATACCTCATAAGACAACAGTTTCCCGTGACATTCAGCTTGTATTTGCAAACGTGCACAAGCAGATTGCTAAGATGCTTCAAGTGAGCACGCATTTTATCTAGTGTCCAACGTTAATTCCCACTTACCAGGAATATGACGGGGAGTTAAGCTTTGCAACTGATGCTTGGACATCCCTGAACCACAAGGCTTTCATGGCTGTTACTGTACATCTGGCTCCAGAGGGTAAGCCACTGGCCCTGGTACTTGATATCGTCGAGGTTGCAAGGGTATGTACTAAGGACTCACATTGCGGGACAATTGACCGAGCTGAACACAGTCACATAGTGGCACCAATCTTGCAAAAGCATTTGCGAACATTCTAACACAGTACAGTATCTCAGATAAGGTGTGTTTCAAGACAATGAAAGTATTACTCACCTAATTGAACCTTGAAGATACTGAGTATCACAGCTGACAATGCAACGTCAAACAATACCATGACAAAGGAGTTAGCGGACCTCCTCGCACACTTTGGAGGAGAGACAGGGAGGGCGCGGTGTTTCCTGCATGTCATTAATTTAGTTGCGAAGATGCTGATACAGCAGTTTGACTTACCTAAGGCAAAGGGGGGCGCGGAGAGTACTGATGAAGAGTTGAAGAAGCTGGTGGAAGATGTTGACCTCGAGGACCTGGAAACGAGACTTGCAAACGGAGAAGGGCAGGACAACTGAGATAATACTGACGGATGGGTGAATGAACTGGAATTCTTGACAGATGACGAACGCGCTGAGCTGGAACAGCATTTGAGACTGCTCCGCGTAATCCTTGCAAAGGTAAGTCACACTATATGTTAAGTCACAAAACCCAGTTTACCATTTGTGACTCCAGATCTGCAAGCTATCGTACAAAGTTATCCACTCGAGCATGATACTTCTGCCCATGTGGATGTTGACTCTGGAAAACTTGAATATTGCCCCGAAAAACTTGCCGCGCGATGTTTCAACCTGCTGGAACTCAACTTTTGATATGTTAGAATGTGCATTGAAGTACAGGGCCGGAATAGATGGAATCACTGACAAACGAAAGTTGGGCCTTAGCAACTATGGGCTTGACGAGGATGAATGGAAGTTGCTGGAGCAATTGCACAATGTCCTCAAAGTGTGTAGTGGTGTAAGTACGGCCTTCATCCACACACTGAAATCACGTGGCGGTCTAGATTCTCAAGGACGCTACGCTGTTCTTTTCCTGCGGAACACCCAACCTTGCCATGGTCATCCCTGCCATGGATTTCATTGATGAGATGTTCACTACCGGTCTACTCCACAAGCAGAACCTCAGTCCTGCAATCTGTGCTGCTATCAGCCTCGCCAAAAAGACCCTAAATAAGTATTACTCACTCACAGACTCATCTGAATTATATCGTATCACTATGAGTAAGCTATATTCTCTAACTCTCCATACTGTTCTCAAATCCAGGTGACGGAATGCACTAATTACTTGAGTCTCGCAGTCCTTCATCCCCAGCACAAGATCAGATATTTCAAAGAGGCAGGTTGGTCCTCCAAATGGATCAAGACTGCCCGGCAGCTCGTAGAGGATGTGTATAATAATTCATACGCATCTCGCCATGCCAGTGCCATGCTGTCAAAGGACAAAGACATTGACACGGGCATTGAGGACAATGTACGTACCAACTTACAGAACAGAAGTTCCATGTGTGCTAAGTGGTCACGACAGCAGAAACCCAGGCCATCCAAGTCAGAAAACATATTCGATAATCTCCCATCACTTGCCAAAGCCAAACTGAAGCAGTTTCATAGTGAATTGGATGCATATCTTGCAGCTGACGTTGTGAACATCACAGATGCGCTCACCTGGTGGACAGAACATCGCGAAATTTATCCCCAACTTTCTCGTATGGCCACTGACTATCTTTCAATTCCCAGTATGTTGTCACAGCATCAATATGTAGATTCTATTGATATATTTGTAGCTACGTCAGTTGATGTCAAGCATCTATTTAGCCATGGACGAGTCCTGCTTGCGCACGTCCACAACCGACTCTGTGCTCAAACAATCCGGGCCCTGCTCTGTCCTGGATCATGGAGTTGACTGGGTCTTGTGAAGGATGCTGATATTAAGAAGGTTACTATAATGGATGACGTTGAGGGTGAAGAAGAGGTGGAGTTCCTAGATGGGTGGGATGCGATTGACATCGAGTAGACATGTTGCGCACAATTTTGTATATACCTGAGGTTAGACCCATCATGGGTAAAGACCCGTTAACCCACGCAGAGTACCCATCTACCCACATCGGGCACCCATGAACACAAGTACCTGCGGGTTGGTGGGTATGGGTTTTGTATGGGTTGGGTACGGGTTGGAGCCCAAAGACCCAGGGGTTTACCCATGCTGTACTCTAAATGAGAGATAAAGGCCATTGGCTATTAGCCATAATGGTGTGATAATTGCATGATATGACACCATCTGGATAAGAATAGAAATGGTGTCATAGTTATGTCATAAAGGTCTAGAACTTGTGATGTCATGGGTCTAGAATATATTAGTAATCATGAAGAGTGACCCAGACATGATAAGATTATTATTATTGAATCATAGATTCTCAATACTCCACCTCGCTATTCATGATTAAGATGGATAGTGGGAAAGCGTAAGACGTTTCCTATTGTCCTTGAAGTGTTGCCAAGTTAGATTCTTCATAAAGATATCTGCAACCTGTTTGTTCGTGGGAATATAATAGAGTTTAATTTTCCCATCAGTGACACATTCTCAGATATGTATAATGTTCTGGAATTTCAATGTGTTTGGAATGACCTTCTTGAGCAGGGTTAGAAGCAAGAAACATGGCATCTTGGTTATCCCATAGAAGCAGAATTGTCTTGAGATTAAATCTCAATTCCGAAAGAAGAATTCAGATCCAGAACAATTGTTTTGCAGCTTCTGTCATGCCAACATATTCTGCTTCAGTAGAAGACAACATAACTTTCTGTTGACGACTAGATAGCCAAGAGACTATTCCATTTGTGAGGAACATAGCATAGCCAGAAGTAGATTGCCAAGTTTCATGATCTCCAGCCCAATCTGTATCAGAATAAGCTAGGATTCCAGATCAACTAGCACCATCATATGTCAAGCAGAGATCCTTGGTTTCAAGGAGATAGCGTATGATGTATGTATAACGCCTTATGCAAATGTTCTTCTGAAGAATTCAAAGAGAACTGTGACATTTTGATTACAGAGTATGCAAGGTCTGGACGAGTTCTGAGCATAATATATAGCAGTGATCTGATAACTGCTGATATCATGAACAGAGATGAGGAGTTGAAGGAGTCATATATGGTCTGGGATTATAGCTGGATGGAAGAGGTGTGCGAGCAACCTTGGCAAGATCAAGCTTGAAGCGCTTGATCACTTTCTCAGCATAAGCAATTTGATCTAGCTTGAGAGTACGTTTTGTGCGATCACAGGTGATGCACATGCCAAGATATTCTGTTGCAGCGCCAAGGTCTCTGCTTTCCCATTTTGCCATAAATTATTTCTTCTTCGTCATGAGATAGGAGCAATTGGAACCAATGAATAGAGCATTATCAACATAAATGACGAGAATAATGATGTCTTGACCGTGAAAATGAACATAAACACCTGGATCTCCATGTGTTCTAATGAAACCCATATTGAGAAGTGACTGGTGGAGAGCCTTGTTCCATTGTAGGGCGACTTGTTTCAAACCATAGATTGCCCTGAGCAAACAACAAACTTTATTCTCCATGCTGGGTTTGGTGAATCCTTCTGGTTGCTCCATATAAATTTCTTCATCAAGATTGCCAAACAGAAAAGCTGTTTTGATGTCAAGCGCTTTGATTTCCCAATCTTCTAGTGCAGCAATAGAGAGGAGGAGTCAAACTGTTTCAAATCTTGCAACCAGAGAGAAGGTTTCTTCAAAATCTATTCCATAAATTTGGGAAAAACCTTTTGCAACAAAGTGGGCCTTGGTGCAGCCATCACTTTTGACAACATATACCCATCTCCCTTTGACAGGTTTACGTCCAGGTGGAAGATCAACCAATTCCCATACTTTGTGTTCATGGAGGGATTTAATTTCATCCTCCATCACAGTTCTCCATTTAGCCTGTTCTGATTTTGGTAGTTTCAGAACATCCTTATAATGTGAAGGAACACCAACAATGGGTGCAGTTGTGGCTATAATGTGGTTAAAGAACTTCGCACTATACATAGTTCCTGAAAACAACCCTAGAGCGTAGCTCCTTAGGTTGCCAACAGATCCTTGGACTTGAAGGGAAGAGGTTAGAGTAGGTTTGTCAGGCCAATAGAGTCCTTCTTATAGTGCTTTATGGGTAAACACCAAGAGAATTAGACTGGAGTTCTCTGGCATTGGCATTGAGCCTTAAGTATCTACTGGAGGTATGTACATGTTGTGACCGTATCTAATGATCTGGGAACAAAAGGAGAAAAGGGCATAGGGTAAAACAGAAGTGAAACATGTGAGGCCAACACATGGTGTGGCAGAATGGAAGAGAAGTGGAACATATGTAAAACATGTGTATCAAGAAATGGAAGAGAAGTGTGATCGAACACTTCTGTGAAAAGGTGAAACATGGAGTGTGAAACAGAGAAGATGAGAAGTCTTGTGCGTGAAATGGGGTGAAGAGGTGAGATGACTAAGATGCATGAGATAAAGGTGAAGTGTGAAGAGAAAGGATTGTCTGTTGTTATATGTAGAAAACGTTAAGTTCAACGAACATAGGGGTACAGGAATATACCATTCGTAACAGTTCCAAGGTCATCTTCTTCATTTCTAGGCAATCGAGAAGGTTCTGCATTTATGTCACATTCAATCTCCACCGGAGGTCTATCTCCATATAGGTTATCAGGGAGAATTTGTGGATTATGAACACGAGCTCCTCTGCATAACTGTGGTGATTGTGAACAGTAGGCAGGTGGTGGAACAGAAGGTGAAGGAGAGCAAGATGGCTGTTGATCATTTCTTGGAGGGAATTGTTGATTGGGATGTGGATCTTCCATAGGTGGAAAAAGATATTGATGTGTGACCGGAATATTTTCAGCTGAGTTAGGATCGAGTTGATCTCTATGGTCACTATCCTGGTCCATGAGTTGGCAGGTTTGTCATCAGTCTTTCTAGAACAGTGTGGAAAGACAAATTCATTGAAAGTGGCTGTGGTAGAAACCACAATGGTTCTGCGCTTAGGTGACCAGAATCGGTAACCTTTTGTGCCTCTTTCATATCCAATGAAGGTGGCTTCTTTGGATTTTCCCAAAAGCTTATTAGCACAATCTTCCTTTAGAATAAAGATGTAAGCTTGGCAACCAAATACCTTGAAGTAAGACACATCTGGGATATCTCTGTTCCATTTAGAAATCAGAGTTGACCATTCAAGACAATGCATAGGCTGTCGGTCATAGATGTGTAGAGCAGTTTCTACAGCATCCTGCCAGAATGAGGGAGGTAGGCAAGCATGTTGGCACATAGCCTCAGCTTTCTCAAGAATTGTGTGGTTGAAATGTTCAGCTTGACCGTTTTGCTGAGGGGTTCGAGGCACAGAAGTTTGATGTTCAATGCCTCTGGACAATAAGAACGTCTGAAGAGAATGATTAATGTATTCCCCCCCATGGTCTGAACATACAGAGCGGAGACAAAAACCAGTTTGGTTCTCCACCCAGGCAATCAAATCCAGAAGTGCCTGAATGGCATCAGCATTAGTTTTAAGAAAATGAAGGGTTGCAAAACCCAAAGCATCGTCAATAAAGGTAATAACCCACTTCTTGTGAGAACGCGATAAAGTTGGCATTTCACAAAGATCAGTGTGAATTAAATCAAGAACCCGAGAGGCTTGCTTAGCAAACTCAGAGAAAGTTCGTTGATGAGCTTTGCCAAGGGCACAGCCCCTGCAAATATCGGATTTATTCGGAATAGTCAAAATAGGTATGCCTTTAATTGAAGTATGGGCATGTTGTAGTGCATTCTTGGATGGATGTCCAAGCCGATAATGCCACAAGTCATATGACCTGTCATCCTGCAAGGAGTTAACCAATCCATTGGGAGTGATCTGAGTAGACCAAAACCAGTGAAGCGGAATAGCCAGTAATAAAGCAGACACCTGTATTACCAACCTTCCTTGAGAGTTCCAGATCTTGGTCTGATCCATAATTTCACACTTGAAACCCTGATGGGTAAGTGTGGTAACAGATAGTAATCTGTGAGCAGCATTGGGAGGATACCAAACTCCTGTCAATACAAAAGGAGTAGCTTCCAAAACATCCTGTTTAAGAACAACAGTGCCTGGTCCATGCATATGCATAACCACCCCATTAGCAGTGCCAGCAGAGCGTGTTCCATTTGACAGATTCAAGAAATCATCAAGATAAGGCATTATGTGATCGGAACATCCTGAATCAACTAGCCAAGGATTGTGATGAAAATCAGATTCTCGATCTTTTGTGCCTAGAGCTAATGCCCCTGAATAAGCAGAATCATAGTAATATTCACCATCAGCTACATTGGAATAGTCACTGTATGTATCCTCCTCTTCCTGTTTAAGAATACTATGGTCGATGCTGTGTTTCCAGGAACCATCATGGTTACATCTAGTATCACCATGGAAATGAGAAGGAAGCGACTTTGGCTTCTTGGATTTAGCTCCTCTCTTAGAGCGATGGGGAAGAGGAACCGGTATGAAAGGGCTGAGAAGGTCCAGGTTCACCAGAGACAGCCATGGCAATGCTCATGCCCATATCTTCTTGATCATAGTCCCATTGGGCTTCCAATTCAAAGAGGGTAGGTTGACCATAATCAGGGTCAATATCCATCTCGTTAATGATCTCAACTGCATTGGCAAAACCGTCAACCTCATTAACATGTGCTTTACCTTTCCCCTTGTGATCGCCCTTCTTCTTGGAAGGCCCCTTAGCACCCTGCGAAGCAGGAGTCCTTGCAGACGGCTTATAGGGCTTCCTCCCCCATTGGGTCTTGTTACCACATGGGTGTTGGGATGCTTGTTGTCCAGGGCGACCATAAACTTCCCAGCAGTTCTCCAACAGATGGGATTTCCCACAGTGGATACAAGTGGGACGGGTAGGAGCACATTGAATTGTATTAGTATGATTGGCTTCTGGTCATTCCTCAACCTGGAGGTGATGAACCAGAGAGCACTTGTTCAAATGAGTAGTCAAATGAAGTTGTGATTCTGATAAGATTTTTGGAATGAGGTTGTTGGGAGTAAATGTAGCAGGAGTTACAGTCTGGACAATAGTTGAGACAAGAGAGTGATATGAGGATGGTAGAGCATTCAGCATGATCATGCCGTGAAGGTTGTTGGAAAGGGAGAGACCAGCAGTAGTCATTTCGTAGAAGTTACTGGTCAGCTGGTTAAGCTGACTCAGAATGTCTGGTGCATCACAACAGTTGGTCTCATTAGGATCAATGATCCTAGTATGAAGAACCTTAGCAAAGGCTTCATATTGCCCTGTAATCCCGACAGGAGAATAAAGGGTAGCCAAATAATCCCATAAGTCCTTTGCAAGAGACAGATGAGTTACGTTACCAATAGGTTCGTAAGTGTCTTTCATGAGATGCTGCATGTCAGCATGAATAAAAATACTGATCATTGACTGTGCCTGGCGATTGTATGAAATCCAAGTGGCTCTAGTTGCTGCATCAGGCTGAGCAGCATACGTCACAGATCTGTCAACCACGATCCACCAGGTGGCCATAGTTAGGAGGTTGCGGACTTGACAAGACCAAGTAGCGTAATTGCTACTGCTGGTAAGGATGGCAGTGCAGGCTTGAATAGTGGAGTTAATGTTGAAAGAAGACATCTCTGCTTATAGAATAAAGATGTTGGCAATGAAAGTCTGTATAAAGGATATTTTGTTAGTAATGACTAATGGAAGCGGAGGAGGTAAAGTGAAAGGAATGGGAATCTGTGCATGTGTTCCAGAAGTATCGTCTTTGTTGTCATGGAGTTCCGTGAGTGGAGATAGTGCCGCCAAGACTTCTCGTTCTTCATCTCTGATAATATCCAAGGATAGAAGTGAGGTCAGAATGCTAATCCATGTGACAATCAGTTGAGACCTGAAATATTCAGGTTTGAGTTCCTCAAAGATTTGGAAGTCAAGTTGAGGAAAGAAATAGGGGTTTTCAATTGATGAAAATTGTCCATTTCGATCATGAAATCCAAACTTGGGACAATTGTGAGATGAGTACATGGGGATAGTAACGGAGATACTATATATAGCAAGATGAAGAAACAATTGAGTCCAAAAAGAAAGCTCAGTAGGGATGTTCTGAATGTATTCTGGCTTGATGGCGCTTGGGTAGTGACCTCCTAGAGTAATAGGAAGCAGCCACATCTTCGGTGGTGAGATTAATAAATCTCGGCTGCATGACAAGCAGAACTCTAGGTGCCGCTTGTTCTTCTTCTTCATGACCTGTGTCTCTAGGACTGCTAGGTCGGGCTCCAAAGGTATTACCAATGACATAACCATTGTCAAGAGCTAAACAATGGTAGTCAATCTCCATTCATTTGAGAATGTCAAACCAGGGGTTCTTCCTCTTCCAGATGCATCTCCATCTCGCGTCTATGAGAGAATTCCAAAGCCGCTGATGAGGTATGTCCGAGTTAACTCCAGGAAACTTGGAGAAGGCAGGAAAACGAGTGAAGGCATGCTTAGTGTAAACATGCATCTGCTTCTCGTGATCCCAGATCACATCGCCTTCTTGGTCACAAACATTTCAGGTTTGTCGAAGTAAACCTGAACAAGAGCGGGGTCGAGACATTCGTTGGGCTTCTGGGCCCGAATGAGATGGCACATTCCCATGTCAAAGATGTGGAGAGTCCGGCAAATAATCTCAAAACCTTGATGGTGCACCGGCACACAAGGTGTCTCATGGTATTTCTCTACTAGGAAAGCAATTTCCAGGCCTTCATGGAACGATGTGAGAGGTTCGTTCCAATATCCAAGTCCTTCCAAGTCGTAGCGCATAGAATTCGACATATAAACCCAGTCTTCCTCTGAAATATCAGCTCCTCTATACTTAACCAGAACTCAAATCACAGATGCAAGTTGGCTAGTGATCTCCAATGAAGAGATGTGGAGATGTTCATCAATTGTGACGAGAGGAACTTCGGGATGAGCCATGAGAGCTGGTACGTCCTTGACTTCCAGTATCTGACCTGGCTCTTCTTCTGAGTCCATATACAGGGTCTCGTAGTACTGGTGTCAAACTGGGAGTGGGAGTTGAGGAGGGAATATGATGATCTCCTCGAGGAATGGGTTCCACATTACTTGGTTGAGCTGCGCTTCCACTGTAGTAAGTGGTGGAGCCAAAAGGATTGTTGGAACGGACGGTACAGTATATCCTTCGATGTGGGTCTTGTATGTACAGTGGCTCAAAAAACTGTCCGCATGTTTGCACATTTTCACCTAAAGCTGATATCCTGCAACAATCCTAACCTGGACTGTCATTATGTTAGTGTATGAAATAAAGTACTTGCCAT
>JBBPNN010000814.1:0-15428 GCA_038090935.1 Hortiboletus campestris | reverse complement strand
GGGGGGGTATCAAAGCTACAAGTACTGGAAGTATGTTCTCCTTAAAAGAAATGATCAATGACGACAAAAGCTACACGCTACATCACCGCCTCTGCACCACGTCTGTCGACACGACGGTTAACACCACCCAAAAGAATCTTGATCAGCATCTCAGCTGTCAACTTTATCCCGAGGAAAGGTGTGGTATCAACGATATCCTAGCACGTGTGCAATTAGTGTCACGGTTTGCGCATGGCCGACACACCAACTCACCCGCACACCATAGGTACCACTCAGGTCGTCGTCCAATTGCTTCAGGAATTCCGTCGCCTCTTTGTCGTTTCCTATCTGGACGAACTGGATCCCGACCTTTTACAACTCTGCATCAGTTGCCATGACCTCGCATTGCGTAATTTCCCTCACCTGGGCAAGTGGGAAATGCCCATGATCAAGCCTGCGCGCCAACGAAACAATGGAATCTACCGGTTCGTCGGCTAGAATGCAGAGTTAGTACTGTCAACTGTAACAAGCACAAGCGGAAGGCTTACTCGGTGCACCGTCAGTGATGACAATAAAGTTGACGGGCTTTATCTGTTTGAGGGCGAGCGAGTCTCCTTTCCTTTTCCTCCGAGCTGCTCCTTCGAGTTTCTCGACATAGTCTCCGACCAGGACGTCGAGCTTGTTGGCGATGGGCGTGAGCCCCTGTGGTCGCACGTGCCTGAATAGTTGACGGACACTCTGGGAATCCTTTCAGTAAAAGCTAAGTTAGTAAGGCGGTTGGAGTATGGTATATAGACCATTTCTTACCTTGACGTTCGTGCCATATCTATGGTGATTGAGAAAGTGGATGTCTATGCCGTCATTGTCATAGGTGGCGGCTATCTGAGCAAGTTCGCTCAATGCCTCACAGGCCTTTTCGAAAACCACATTTAATATGCCACCCGCCACGATCACAGTAACACGCACCTGTTCCCAACGGTTATCTCGCACCATGGACGCTGAGTCATCCATGATAACCACTGTATCGTACGTGCGTAACATATCCAGCGCGTTTTCCTTCGATTCCCGACGCATTGGAGCCTGCAAATAGGCAATATCTCGAAGACGGTTAGGGGAGGCAAACGCTGGATGAATCATGAATCTGCGAGTGTGGCGAGAGCCAGGAGGTAATGTCATACTTTCTGAGGCTTTGGAAGACATAGCAGCGGCGGAAGAACGATCAGGCGCAACCACACTCGTGTATGGAGGGGGCGAAGCCAAAGGTACCCATTGGCTGCCAGTATCAGCAGGTCGCTGCTGGTCTGGGTGCTTTGGCTGCGACGAGTGCCTGTGACCCATGGAAATGGACCTTCCCGAAGATAGATTGAACAGCATTGTGCGAGATAATAAACTTGCTAGGGAGGGTCGTGGGGATGGATATTTTCGACGGCGATAGGATGGATGGGTTAGGGTGGAGGGAATTTCTGATCTTACCCAACGCGGCCTTTATACCATAATGTGTCGATTGAGTAGGCTGTCCCCCCCACTGCATGCTCGGCCCATCTGGCTTACGCGTATGTGTTCAAAGGAGTGGGAGTGCACTCCAAATGCCCGCCATGGATTACCAAGCTGAGCACAATTGGCGCCTAGCGGCACGGGTCTTGGCATGGGTCTAGTCTAGTTCCGGTACAGCGTTCCTCACTGAGAAGCTGGCTCACACGATCAGCACAGGTTCGACCACACGATGACAAATATTGATACTTAAAAGGCAGTGAGCTGGCCTTCGGTTCCAAGACCATGCCGCGAACGGTTCCGAACGGAAAAGACGGCACAACCTGTATCCGTACGCTCCCCCTTTTCTGTAGGACTGGGTAGGAGAGTCTACGGGACCACTGGTACTGAATCTTCTATCCCAACTCATCAATCGACGAACAGAACTGCAGTGCACGATGGTTTTGACAAGCATCGGTTCGTGGAGACAACCTGTCCTTTCGTCCTACTAGTAGTCAGTATCAATATTATGTACGGTGCTGGCGCCGGTGCTACAGCAACGCATATGGTGATTGTCGGTCCCCCAGCCTCGGGAAGGCATTCGTACTTGCCAACACAACCATCTGCTTCTCATGTGAAATGTACCCCCTCATATATCCCTTGTAGATCATGTTCGCAACGAAGCACTCTGCCTCGTCCATGGAAACATCGTTTCCCGAAATGCGCAACGAGCAGTGAAACATTGACACAGGGATCCGTGTACTTTTGTCACACGCTACCCATCTGCGTTTCAAGCACTCAGCATCCTCTACAGAAAGGCGAAGAGTGGGGGGACCTACACGCGTCTGAACAATCCTCTGATGCAGAGTTCACGTGCTTTTTCGATCGTGATCCAGAGGTTCAGTTCGACGAGGCGACGCTCCCAATGATCGAGTGCTATGTCATATGCTGTGATATCTCCTGTGCGAATTGCTGTTATAAACGGCGAGAAGAGCTCATCCAGGACAGGGAATCGATTCAGGAGAATCCTGGATGGAAGGTGGCCTCGCAGGATGCGCAAAGGAATCAAACACGTCAAGATTCGTCTACAAATGTGATCAGGGTGTTCCGCGTGAGAAGATAGTCTTTCGACATACTCCTGGTTTCTGTGCGCCTGGACGTGACAATTGTAGAATGCCAGCGTGAGCTCTTGTTCTGCCTGTAAAGAAAGATGAACAAGACCTCTACGATAAATTGCGGAGGTACGTTACCTTGGCATAGTCTTCATTCAAAAAGCTGAGCATTCCGAGATAGTATCGGTAGGTAACCTTCAATTAGTAGTCGACCTTTAGCAACATGAGGTGTGCCGTCACCAAGATGCGACACACTTGATGTGAGCGAGGGTAAGCAGTCAGAGGAGGTATGTCTGGATTCGCATCCAGCGCTCGCATGATGTTTTTCGACAAAGATATCCGTTTGACCTAAACCATATTAAACACTAGACGCGGTAGAATGCAGTAGAAACTCACACGGAAGTAGCACTTCATGACAAGACCGACAACATAATAGATGCCCCATTTCCGAGATTGATCTGGTGGTGATGTTCTCGAGACAGTGATTTCGTGTAAGTAAAACAGGGCGGCGAGGTGTAGCTCGAGACACATACCGATCAGTCATGCAGTTGCTGAATGCCTTCGCCACCACCCCCGCGGCGCTCTCCATGCATTCACTGTTTTGACTATTAACCTTTGCGTGGAAGTCGGCCTGAAACGTGTCAAAAGACGAGTACCAACACATCGAATAAGAAACTCACATCAAATGCAAGATCACGCAGATCACGCAGCATGGAGAACAAGGCGGGCAGGGTCCACCCTGTGTTTTGAGTAAAGAACCGGAAGAACAACCTGCAAAGTATATCTTTACAAGTCGTCCTCGACTCCAAAGGTAGTATAGACGCACGAAATGAGCTGAGATTGTTCGTTGAAAGCATCCCCTGGCCGTTTCCGCGCGACATGGGACGTCACCATCAGATATCGAATAGCAATCTCGTCCCATGGGCTATCCATACACCCGCCGTACTGGGCCATCAGTGTGTCGCGCTGAAAGCGCATCGTGATGATGAATATGCGTAATTGGGCGCGCTTCGGGCCACATACCGATGGATTTTTGAACTCCTTCACCAGATCCTTTCCGTGAGGACTGGTTGGTCGGAGCAAGTATGCCAAACGCTGTCCATCTTCAGCGTGTACGCTCTCCAATAGTTGCACCAAGAAAGTGGTGAACGGGACCGCCATATGTAGGGCTTCGGGCTGTCAACAGTCAACTTGATGACTTCGCTTGTCAAGCTTGTGATGTCGAACTAACAAGAGTCCGAATAGCGTGAATAACGGCGATGTGCACCTTCCAAAATGATATAGTCGTGCAATGGTCGTATCTTCCGAGAACGAAATGAGCTTGTGATAGACTCCGCGAGGTGGCTGATGCAGCCCCCAGCAGTCACTGTCTGCTTCACTCCAACCGCCATACCTTCAGACCACCTAACACACTGGATGATGCAAACTCCCCTTGCAGTGCCATGGCCGGTCAATTGCAATCCAAAGAGCTCGGTCCAGTATCCCACATCGCACAGTCTTTATCTTCCAATCTCGAACTATTCGAGCTTTTCGACATAGAGACAAGAATGCGTTCGTTCCGATTCCTCTAAGTGATCGATTATAATCGCGCATGTCACACAGGAGCCCGTGGTCAGGTTAGATACAACCAGTCGGTCACTTGGAGGTCTCAACCGGACGGGTATTCCACGCTAGAAGTTCGAACATTCCGCCAGCTTGAATAGGCGAGAAAGGGACACGAGATATCTGCAAGCGTTGTGTTTTCATGCAAAACATCTAGATTTTAAACCGCGCAAGCACATTGTGTAGTTGTTCGATAAACTCGACATAATGACCGACGTATTCTAAGGTATGGACAGATAACGGTCCGCGTCAACTAATTCCGGGTTTCCGATGTGGTGTTTCCCCCTGACTTGGGAAATGAATGCACTATGCTTACCCAGAGTGTTCAATACAGAATCCTCAGACTCCATATGTCAAAGCCCTCAGGGTGGGCGTCTTCTCGCGATCAGAACGATTATCTTCTGGTCTCAAAGTATGAGGTCTGGCTTGGTGAGACTAGGTGAGCCTTGCCAATTTGCAATCACTGGCCGTTGTTTGTCTACACTTCCGGTTCCGCAGATTTTTGGATTATTGAGGGTAGATCGGCTCTAAGCCTGTGGCGAAAGTAAAGCGTTACAATGCACACCTTGGCAACAGGACCCTACGAAAAAGACGGCTTGAAGAATGTGTTAGCAGTCATAGCAGCGTGATCCTCACCTCCAGAGTCATCTGGATGGTAACACTGGCGGCGCTAGAGATCAAGCGAATTTCACGTATGTACGGTACATCTCTGGACTTCATATGGCACGACAATCCTGTCCTACGATGGAAGGAGTCAGCCTCAAAGAAAGTGGATGATAAACGTTTAACTCTCGCATACAAAAGAGCGTTAGACCTCCACCATTGACACGAATACGGGCGCTATGGTATGGGGCAATTCGTAGCCCCGGAATCAGACTAGGTCTCAATAAACAACAGGACTCTCTGCGCACTTCCTCATTGAAAGTGAGAAAGAAATCAGCGCATCTGTGGTATCCATGCAGCCTCAACTCACCGAAAAGGTGTATATACGTACCCTGGGATATCGATATCGGGGCAACATTGACAGGCAAGATGAGCAAAGCACAAAGAACACGATCATCACGCCATACCTCTACAATACTGGACATACAGTGCAGCCAGGGGAGAGTCTCTTCGACTACACGATATACCTTGATTGTCTGCAGCTGACGGAACCGTTGGGTGTATCTTGAGGCTGTGATGTGTACCAATCCAAAGGATGATGCCTGCATAATGTCAAACATTCACATAGTAGCGAAACGTACTACGACGTTCTGCTTGGGGAACTTGACTAAAGCAATGAACCTCAGGCCGAAAGTGTTGGAACTTGAGCCTACCGTCCACAAGCGGTCCTCCGAGATTTTACGCGCAATGGCATCACATCACCTCATGATGTCAATTTCATACGTGGCAGTGGTTTGCGTTCAATTTGCATCCACAAGGTTACAGTGCATATGATGTAACGCACCGTAACCGAAGTTGAGTCGAGGAAAGAGACGTGTGGGGAAGTCGGAGATGGAATCGACTTCGTCATCGTGCCACGTCCCCTTTCTTCCTCTCATCTCTGATTGATCTCGTCCGCTATGGCCTTGCAACCTTCCCTTAATCCACTGATTGTCGCGGGGACGAGGGAGGCCCCACACACTCTGGATGTCTTCCGTGAGTAATTTATTGGATTCCTTTAAATTTGACATCCAAGGCGGCTAACGTCCCTCTTGTCGCAAGTCGATTACGTTTGCCCCTTCAGGTTTCTATTGTTCTTCTAGAATGATTTGCCCTGTACGATATGACACACCTCACACAGTGCGAAGATCTCGCGCACGATCGACTCTGTGCTTAAACCTTGGTTCGACAAAGGCGGTAAATACTACGGAAAAGTCAAGCTCATCGTGAGGCTGCAAGTTCAGCCCTGGCATGCATCATCAACGCTCACTCACGAAGCTGGGCTTGCTGTCAGCTCAGCGATATAATTGAGATGGACCAACGTTAATCAATCGATTCCCAGGTTGTTCGAGCTTCGCCTGGTCACTTCTGGCTCTTCTCCCTCAAAGTAAGAAGTGTCCGTTACATTTTACTGTCTTTGGGTGATTTAGCACAAACCGACTAGTTATTTGATGAACAAGAGGAGTTCTTTGACATTCCCTCCTCGACCCTCACTCCTCTGCAGATCCGCGAGAAACTCGCCAATATCGCCGATTCTGTGATCCAGGATAAGGGCAAGGTAGAGGAATTCAAGGAACTTCTCAAGCTGAAAAGCAGTCCGAATGGTGGCGTGGCCGTCACGGATGATTTGAAGTACACCAGTGAGTCAGAATCGGTTCAGCTTGGATAGAGCCTCATTTCTTCTAGTCAAGTTCTCCAGGCAGAACGGAGTTCATGTTTCGCCCACTGTGTTATGGGATGGCCTCATCGCGAACGAAATCTCCAGCTCTTGGGGCGAGGCAGAGTGGTCCAAGTTCCTTTCTGAGAAGGTTAAAGTGTAGGCTCGACACTGACACACGTGTTTGTTGGAATCCAGCTTGGTTTCGATGTTGTAAATTGCGCCATGATAGTAGCGTTTGTACTTTGATCGATGAATCGGATGATGTACGTTCAATGTTTGTGTGGAAGTGACATTTTGTTATCCTCTTTCTTTAAGGCTGATTCATTCCGTCCTCGCCCAGAATTGTACCAATGCCATATGATGTCCAGATCTAGAGATGGATTGCAGCACATCCGTTGGGCTCCGTGTCTGACGCTGCTGTGACTATCTGGGTAACTCCCGAGTTCAGAGGATCACTCTCCTACCCATCGTTAACTGATATGTCACACTAATCCTCATATCAACTCCAATACATCTTTCAAGCTGTGTGTTTTCCGTCATGATGCTGCCAAGGTCGCTCTACTTTCAGCCACAGCCACAGGCTTTTCCCCCGACATATGATCTGACTTTGATACCCCGGCAGCTGTGAAACGCAAGCACAGAGATCGGTTGACTGCCTGCAAGTGCAGCAGTACCATCGATACAAATCTACACGCAGACACGATCGTTCCAACGGTCTACCTGTCGGTTCTCCGGTTCCTTCTTCCGGTCGTATCCAAGGGCAGTAACGTACGGGCTCGAGCTCAAGAAAGAACTACAGTATTATAGTAGCTCCTAAAGCTCAAACGTGATACTGATCAAGAATGTTCGTGGTGACCACCCTCGGCTACACCCAACTCTCCCTCCGGATCCGCAAACACTTGGCCGCACACGCACCGAACACGCACTAAAATTATTTAGTAAGTCAGTGAAGTTAGAGCCGATCAACCATATCCTTTTTTGCTAGCCGTCCTCCAATCATGGCTCTCAAATGTACTGTCAAGCGATAACGTGATGGACCACCGCTGGCAGGCCGCAGGTTTGGAACTTGAATGGTAAGGCGCACGTAAAGGAAAACAGAGGTCTTTCACATATCAAATATCGACAAATAAGGACTCATCGAACCGCTCTTGGTATTTAAGGCTGCCCATTCATGTTCGGCAACAGATTCGTTGTTTTCTCTCGCCCCTTCTTCAACCTTTTCTGAAGATGAAGCTGTTCCCCGTTGTCTCTGTTCTCGCTGCTGTGGTATCTGCCCTCGGCCAGACCATTGACATTGGTTACCCCACTGATGGGACTGTCTTCTTCCCAGGCGAGGGCTTCACCGCTCGAATTGATCGGCCTGTAAGCACTCAGCCCTCGGTCCACCATGCATCTATTCATTGAAGTTATTGGTTTTCAGGATTCCATTATAGGTTGCATTGAAGTCGGCATTGCCCTTGCAACGGCAAGCTGCGACAATGGAGACTGCCCACAGCCGACCGACAAGCTTGGCAATGTTCTTTACGCTGGTCCCTTTACGCCGACTGGACACCCGGATGGGTACTACCAGAACATCACAGTGCAAATTCCAGACAGTATGAGTACTGGACCTGCCATCTTTACGTTGACGCATCTCTGCTTGCTTGGGGTATGTTAATTTCTTGTTCTGTTTTGTTCAGCGCGTTGAATCACAGGGGACATTGCAGGCTGGACCAGTTCCGCTTCTCGAGTTCCGTAACGTGTCTCTGTCGATTGAGGAGTTGTAGCATAGTTACTCCAGTTCAAGGGTTCAGACGGCGGGAGTGAAAAGTGATGCAGTCCATGATTCCTACTATTTTGGTAATCTGAAGTTGTGGCTGAAATGAATGACGGTTCATTTTCTGTACTGACCGATCCAGAGTCTTGTTGGCCCATGAGCATTTACTAGTAAGTGATTGTACTGAACCATTGTTAGTGGAAAATAAGCTGTGGTGTTGGTTCTGCATGTCGCGCTCTGTTGCCGGAACCCAGTACCTTGAGTTCCGTGACTTCTGTAGCATGCTGTGAGTATTACTGTGAACTGTATTATAGTGTGAACACAGACATAATGGCGATTTGCGCCCTCCAAAATGACACAGTCGTGCAGTAGGCATATCTCCCAAGAATGAATCAAGCTCATGATACTATGCAACTCATGTCCAACGATGGTAGTAGGGAAGGTGAGAAAATTATGGCCTGCATCACTTTCAACGTCTGGGTCCATGAACCAGGAGTAAGTTCGCCGTCACTATCGAATGTACACGAAATTGATACACGCTTGAGCCCAAGTTAGTAATATTGTCGTGTAATATATTTGTACTTGAATGCGGAAGCCTGGTAAACAAGCAAGGACCTCTTGATGTGCACAGTGAGGGCTTTCACATATGAACATATCGACAAATAGTGAACTACCTATACATTTAAGGGCCTTGGCGCATTCATGCATCATTTCGCTCAGCAACCCATTTGTTTTCTCTCTTGTCGCTATTTAAACCCTTTCTGAAGATGAAGCTGTTGTTTGTTGTCTCTGTTCTCGGTGTTGTGGCATCTGCCCTTGGCCAGATCATTGAGCTTGGTACCCCCACCGATGGGACTGTCCTATACCCAGGCCAGAACTTCACCTCCCAAATCATCCAGCCTGTGAGTACTAAGCGCGAATTCCACCATTCGTCTAGTATTCATTGAGATCATTGGTTTCAGGAATCCCTGGCATCTTGCATCCAAGTCGGCATTGCCCTCGCGATGGACAACTGCAACAACGGAGTCTGTCCACAGCCGACGAATCAGCTCGGCGCTGTCCTTTACGCCGGTCCCTGGACGCCCACTGGACACGCACAGGGTGGGTTCTACCAGAACTTCACGCTGCAAGTTCCAGAGTTTATGAGTACTGGACCTGCCATCTTTACATTGACGTATCTCTGCTTGGCTGGGGTATGTTATTTTCTTGTTCAATTCTGTTGGGCACGCTGAATCACAAGGGCTGTTGCAGGCTGGACCAGTTCCGTTCCTCAAGTTCCGTAACGCGTCCGTGACAATTGAGTGACTCAGAGCACATTCGATAGCAGCGTAGTTACTCTGGTTCAGACACTGAAAGCAATGCGGACGGTACTTTACGCATGCTTTCCTACTGTTTCAAAAGACTATGAAGCTGTGTGTGGCGCTCCAGCGACAAACTGCAAACTGACAAGCCATGAGGTGACGTCATTTGCGTTTAAAATTGGAATGTGAAGATTCTCAGGAACAGGCCACCGTGGGCAATGTTGACCGTGCAGGCTCATGGCAGTCGGACCATGTGAAGACATCTGCTCCATTTACTACGGTCTCAGGCTATTGATCCGCCATCATTCTGAAAAAAAGACAGTGAGTAAGATGCACTATAACTTAGTGCTAGTTAGGTAAGGTAGCTAGGAGAATGACAAAAGGTACCAGGAACACCGTGTCGCGCCCTACATGATCAGTGCGGTGGACAGCCTAGGTCGAACCGTTGGTAACTGGCACCAGTCTCGAGGCGGGCGGTTCCTAAAGCCAGCCTGAGGTCGAATTGGGAATCCGCGGTGAGACTCACGGATCGATCGTCATGAGTTTGTTTTTCTAACACCCCTGAGGTCTCAGGTCCGTTAACTGGCACAAACTCAACACGTATCATTCCTTTCCAACGCCACATGTGTGTGTCACTGCCTCGTTACGTGTCACCTGTCTGATCGAGTGACTGTGTCTACAGCCAACAATGATTAATGAATTCTGTGACTCGTTCGATGCGGGATCTTGTCAATGTAACAAAGCGCGACGGCGAACATGATCGATAACCAGAACTTGAACCTAATTGATGACAAGAGGTCGGTGATTCACCCGCGTCAGTTCATCCAACTCCTTGTGATTGCTGAATAAAGAAAGGACTTACAGCACCGTCCTCCATGAAGGCTTTCACATATGAACATACTGACAAACAGTGAATCGCTCTACATTTAAAGGGGGCGCATACACGCATCATTTCGCTCAGAAACCCATTTGTTTTCTCTCTTGTCGCTTCTTTACTTAACCGTTTCTGAAGATGAAGTTGTTGTCTGTTGTCTCTGTTCTCGGTGTTGTGGCATCTGCCCTCGGCCAGACCATCGAGCTTGGTACCCCCACTGATGGGACTGTCCTGCACCCTGGCCAGAGCTTCACCTCCCAAATCATCCAGCCCGTGAGCACTAAGCGCGAATTCCGCCATTTGTCTATTCACTGAAATTAATGGTTTCAGGAATCCATGGCATCTTGCATCCAAGTCGGCATTGCCCTCGCGATGAACAACTGCAACAATGGAGTCTGTCCACAACCGACAGACCAGCTCGGCGCTGTCCTTTACGCCGGTCCCTGGACACCCACTGGACACGCCCAGGGTGGGTTCTACCAGAACTTCACGCTGCAAGTTCCACAGTACATGAGTACTGGACCAGTCATCTTTACCTTGACGCATCTCTGCTTGCTTGGGGTATGTTGATTTATTATTTAGTTCCATTAGGTGCGCTGAATCACAGGGGCCGTTGCAGGGTGGACCATATCCGTTCCTCGAGTTCCGCAACGCATCCGTGACAATTGAGTGAGAGTACAGTGTAGTTACTCCGGTTCATCTGTTCAGACGTTGAAAGTAATGCGGACAGTACTTTACACATGTTTTCCTACTGTTTTGAAAGACTATGAAGCTGTGCGTGGCGCTCCAGCCACAAACCGCATATCACTGATCCGAAACCGACGGGCCGTGAGGCCTTGAGGGGACGTCATTAGCGTTTAAAATTAGAGATGTCAAGATTCTCAGGAACACGCCACAACGGGCAAGGTTGACCGCGTAGGCTCACGGTTGGGAAACAAGAGTGGGCAGGTCGGACCATGTGAAGGTGAATGGCGCAACACGATGTTCCTGGTACCTTGTGTAATTCCGGGTCTCCTAACCACCTTACCGAACTAGCTCCTATAGTTCATATAAGTCACTTTTTCAACATAATGATTGCAGATCAATAGACCGTAGCGAATGAAGCAGGTGTGATCGCGGGCCGTTTGGTTGGTAACTGGCACCAGTTTCGAGTCGAGCAATTCCTATAGCCAAGTCGAATTGGGAACCCGCAGTGAGACACGAGATCGCTCGTCATGAGATTGTTTTTCCGACACCCCTGAGGCCAGAGGTCCGTTGGCTGGCAGACTTACCACATATCCTTTCCAACGCCGCATGTGCGTCACTGCCTTGTTACGTGTAACCTGCCTGATCGAATGACTTCGCTTGCAGCCAATAATGAATTCTGTGACTCGTTCGGTGTGGGATCTTATCAATATAACAAAGCAAGACGGCGAACATAACCAATGACCGGAACCTAATGATAGGAGGCCAGTCCGGGGTAATACATCGGCGTCAGTTCATCCAGATCCTTGTGATTGCTGAACAAAGAAAGAACTTACCGCGCCCGTCCACCATTGAAAACATTTTGGAGAACGATGTACTCGGGGGACGCTGCAAAAAACAGTTGTCCCAACCCTGAGAAACTGCTCGGGTGGTAGGGCTAAGCATGCACCATTATCCCTTCACAGCAATGCGTCACTTCGGGTAACGCTGAATCATGTCAGGACAGGGCGGGCAAATTTCGCCTTGCTCGGAACCCGCATGAGTGATGCTGAGAAGATCGGCTGAGTCACCCCAAGATAGTGGTGATAGAAGTGACGAAATCCCGCCACAGCTGATGGGTCAGTCCTCAAGAGTCAAGACAGGGAAGATTTTACTCCCAAAGTCATCCTTCCCGTCAGTGATATGCTTATAAATCTTGGTAGTTACTTACTTTTATCAGATTTCAATGGCTTCTTGCAGTCAAGTTGGCATAGCTCTGGCAGTGGACCATTGCTCGGGAATGTGCCAGAGACTCAGTCTCAGTTTGGCAACGTGCTGTACGCTGGTCCGTGGAATCCTGTTACGCAGAAGTCAGGTTATGGGTACATCCAGAACTTTACTGTCCAAGTCTCGCAGTCCATGCCTGAAGGTCCTGCAATATTTTCTCTTACCGATTTGTGTAGGTGAGACCTCAAACAACCCCCGGAGGCACAGCACCACTTCTCGAATACAGTGACGCTTCCGTCAAAATAAAATGATTTAAACGTGTTTGTCAGGAAAAGCTCACGCGCAGTGAAATCGTTCCGGTGACGATGACAGGACAGGGGGTTGTTTGTACTTGTTGAATGTGGAAGCCTTTGGGACTCGGAAATAAGCCGAAACATGTTAGCAGGTCACCAGGTGTGGAGCTGCGTGAACCAGCATCTCCATTTGCGATGGTAAATTCATATGTTTCAACATGCGAGCAGCGCTAATTATTACTACAGACAGTATGTTCATACTACCTGCGTGGAGCATGCAAGTATGGAGATCGTTGTCGAAATGAACACCCCAACGCCTCAGGGAACTTCGGCAGTTGGTATATCATTGACTTGCTTCATCCTAATGAGCTAACGTCGTGCTTTAGACCAGAGTTGGTCTTCCAGTACTAACAGGGTCGCAGTTCCTTACACGTGAGTCTCATTTGAATCTAGTCTCTTGCAAACCATTCAGCACCCCTCAGAGTTGAGACGATAACAGCCGACATTACTCCCCTCAAGGATAAGCCGCTGTGGCCACTTTCCTCCTATGGTCCTGCCAAGCACGAGCCTGTTGTCATCAGTGGCTTGGACGAATCCCCGGAGGAGTTGCGTGTGAAGGCAGTCACCGCCCTCAAAGCAGGAACGACTGATGAATATGTACGTGGTTCTTCACTGCACTTTATGCGCAAACTAACTTCTGGGAAGCCCAAGTATGAAGGACAGAAGACTGCAGTTGCAGACCAGATGTATTCGAACGCGCGGGACAATGTCAGACAACTGTATGAGCAAGCTCTGAAGGCCAGCACTCAGGCGCAAGCCCCTGCATCTACTGCAAGTCCTTCGGTGCCTACGCTGACGACATCAGCGCCATCTGCCTTTGGGACGAGTTCGACGCCGTCTGCGTTTGGAGGGACATCCACGACAGCGTTCGGAAAGCCAGCATTTGGACAACCAGCCTTTGGCCAAACCGGTTTTGGGGGTTCATCGAGTGGCACTTCTGCATTCAGCCGAGGGGCCCAGGGAACATCGGCTTTCGGGTCCTCTGCACAGAATGTATCGTCATTTGGCCAACCCAGTCAGAGTACGTCAGCTTTTGGTCAACCAGCTCAGGCGAGTTCTGTGTTTGGCCAGCCCTCTGCATTCGGTGCCACAACTCAGCCCACTTCCGTGTTCGCACAACCTTCAACG
Organism: Hortiboletus campestris; assembly: GCA_038090935.1. Taxonomy (NCBI): domain Eukaryota; kingdom Fungi; phylum Basidiomycota; class Agaricomycetes; order Boletales; family Boletaceae; genus Hortiboletus; species Hortiboletus campestris. The sequence continues at coordinate 1,661 of JBBPNN010000814.1, read as the reverse complement.
CAACCCACGTCGGTATTTGGGAAACCGTCACAACCAACATCAGTTTTTGGGCAGCCATCTCAACCAACTTCAGCATTCGGTCAACCTTCACAGCCTACATCTGCTTTTGCGCAGCCCGCACAACATATATCTGCCTTTTCTCAACCCTCACAACCTGCTCCAAGCCTCGGGCAACCATCACAGCCCGCTTTCGGGCAATCATCTCTCATGAAACCCGCGTCTAGTGCATTTGGCGGGGCTGGAGGCGGTGGGTTCTCCGCGTTCGCATCTCAGCCGTCGACCTTCACTTCGGCTGCCGTCCCAAGTAGTTCAGCTACAGACACGACGCCTGGTCACTCTGCGTTCGGGTCTACGCCCGCAGTCCAAAGTGCTTTTGGAATTTCCCCATCTGCGCCGAGATCTGCGTTTGGAACAAGTCATCCGCCCCCGTTTGGGACTTCTCCGTTCAGCAACTCTCTACCCGTTTCTGCAATGCCGTCGCCTGCATCCGCTGTTGGTGGCAGTAGCCCTTTCGCTTCTTCGCCCATGACGGTTACGCCCTCCAGTGAGAAGCCTGCCTCAAGCTCGCCTGACTTTGCTAGCGCCAAATTGACAGCCAGAATGAGGCCCGGTGCTGATCGCTACCTCGCCCTCCTTCCTAATGATTACAACGAAATGATACCTGCTGACGTCAAGGCAGCTTTCGCGGGATCAAAGTTTGAGTGGGGTAAAATTCCGGACTGGATACCTCCCGAAGGTGTCCGGTAGTGTGAGGTTTGTATAGGTCTACGAGGAGTCATCTGGCTGCGTATCGCTACATCCTTGAAGTGTGCACCATTCACGTAATTTTACTTACATAAATCATACACGTCTTGTAGATTGTTATCCCACTGGTTGTCTGCTGAAAGCGTAATCAGGCATCCCGATGAGGAAGGCAGTGGTCACCTGAAGAGGCCTGGTGCCGCATGCAGACCGCAATCATGATGGTTATGAGATTATCGTATCGAGTCCCCAACGATTTGGCTGGTCACCAAGACTGTCTGTGTAGCCGACTCAATTGTCGGGATTTTTCGATATTACACCCCTAAAATCGACCCTGTGCCAATACGAATCTAACCTCATGTCCGTCCCGGAGCCGACCGCTTCCAACACCATTCAAAATCTTGCGGAAGATCCACCGTTCATCAAGTTTCCGCCCTTTCCTGAACCACCACCAGGCGTGACGATCATGCCTTTCAAGGACTTCAAACCCCGTGGTATCCAGCTCTTTTCGGAGCCCAAGCTAAGCGGGCACGATGCGGCGGATGAGGAAGACGCGGAGCTCGACGCGCTCGGTATCCCGACCGTCGAGCTTCGTGTTAAGCACGCGACGGACGAATGCAAGAGCAACTCGCGAAAGAAACGCAAGAAGAAGAAGGCTGCCATCATAGAGGCCGTCCCAATCAAAAAGCTACCCTGGTTCGAGGAATGGGAAGAAGGTGAAGATCTAAGGGTGACTCGGGTACGATATGAGTCGTGGGTCGTTGTTTAACTTTACGCATGCACAATGGTGAAGCTCACTCTGATCAGGAACATGACGCCTGTAGATCGGTTCTTCCAGTCCGCATACGATTTCCGTACTGGGAGGCCATGGCCGCCTATCGCATCTGGCTTGAATAATCTATGGGATCAGGTACCTCTTT
>JBBPNN010000813.1:0-15435 GCA_038090935.1 Hortiboletus campestris | reverse complement strand
GTTAACCGTGGGAATCCGCGCTCCCCAATTGACGCGAACGAAATTTACCAGACCGTCTATCGACGGTTTGCCTCTCAACGCGGCAACCTCATAGACCGGTCTGGTCACCAGACTAATCTTACCCGCCCAAGTGCGCGGACAGCGTCTCAACAAGAACCGATGTTACATTCTCCTTCAATGAATGGCTATTGTTACAGTGAATGCTACAGTAGCAAGGACTCTTGCTCGTGAACTCTTGACGAACAAATATTTCAGGCATAGCACAAAACCGCGTATTCCTGCAAAATATACCAATGAGACACAAATTCGGCATAGCGGTGAATCGAATTTTCACCTTCACTTTCTTCTCGTCGTCGTCGTATGGAATGAAACAGCCGTTTCCGTATATTTCACAAGCCTTGCCTGGGTGCACAGCGCCGTGGTAGGGAGCCTGGGCGATGTAGATGGCGCTCCCATCTGGTTCCCTCCCGCCTTCAACGGGTCGAGCACGGAGGGCTTCGATGTTGAGCTTGCCAGAGCAAGCCACCCACTTGACGGCACTAGAGTCGCCGACAAGAATCTCGTATTTATCAAGCTGTAAGACGAGGCTCAATAACATGAGTTGGTAATGTATTTGGAACACCTACGTGGATTTCGTCGTTCTTGAACCCGATCACTGCGCCTTTCTTGAAGACACTGCAAGCTTTGCCGACCACTGGTCAAGGCATAAATCAGAGTGTTTTCCAAATCGCTGGATTGAAGCTCACAGATTCCGCCCTGGTAGCCGTACGAACATCAGCGGCTGAACTAACAACAGGGTGACATGTGCGAACCTCATGGTAAGCACGGCAGATGTAAAGAGCCTCCCCACGCTCTTCTCCACCTTGAATGGCATCGTGAGGAATGGACGTTCCCTCATTCCAAATCCAGGCAACTGGTTGATTGGATCGTCCAGCCCTCCATTGCTGGGTACGGGTCTGCGATTCTTGAATCCAGTTGTTTGAAGACCAAGTTTGTGCATTTTCCTGTGAAACTATAAGAGCAAGCTAAGGACGGTGGACTAAGCAATCACACCTACCTCCTCTTCGTTTTCTTTGTGCTTTTTGTAGGCAAAAAGGCCTCCACCGAGCAATGCGGCCCCAGCGAGGAGGCCACCACCGATCTATCAGAGCTTAGATCTATACCAACGAGGCAGATCTTGAGAGTACCTCGAGTTCCTTCTTGTGCTCCTCATACCAAGGCTGATCCTTCTGCTCTTGCTCGGGCTGCGCAGGAGGGGCCTGGAACGACGACTGATCAGCTTCCTTGCGCTGCGAGTACTGTTGTTGCTGCGCATAATCAGGAGGAGTGTGGGCAGGTTTGCAGTCTTCGCCCCACTGCCCCTCGCGATGGTGACGATGCTGTCCTCCTTGGAGGCGGCCCCAGAGGGCGGGAGTCACCGGGGGTGTCCAATCGCCCTGTTTGTTATAAGCGAGAGCAGAATCACTGGAGCTCAGAAGACTTGCCTGGGAGCGGTGGGGTTGGACGATCTTGTACTCGACATCTAGATCGTGGCAATCAGATCAAGCTGGAGGGGTAGTAGGGATGTCTACCTTCGAATTCGACAATGTCGCCATAGTTGTATTCTTCACCGGGTTGCCATCGTGGAGCCATTGTGCGACTATGATTGCGAGTGTGGATTGTTCAGAGATGCTGGTCCGGAGAACGGGGGTGGTGTGTCTGGGCAGGTTTATATACCTACGTGCGAGGGCGATGCTTACTACACGCCAAGGGTTGTGGGGGTGTCACGCACATACCGCTTTTGTTTCTTTGCGCTTTATCATGTGAGGACCAAGTGCCAAGATCTGCCTGGATCATCTTATATCTGCGATTATCTGATCCATCGAGGCTCGGACTAGACCGCTGAGCGGAGCGGTGGGTGGGTCGTGGCACTAGCTAGGCTGAAAACAGCAAGCTTCACACGGCCTTATCGTGCACGACTCGGAGATGGGCAGCCATCTGAGCTGGGACTCCCCAAACCATCAGCTTCGACATGACATGCTGAGCGAGCCTCGCCAGCGATCCTGGTCAAGTAGTACTAGTAGTAATACAATAGTATAGTCGAGTCAGTGATATGTCGAGCTCTGACATGATGGTGCACGCCGATCAACGGATCCCATCAGTGGAGAGCCTGAGGGTGTAACCCAGCTGACGACTTGGAGGGCGTTCGCTTCATTATGGGATGGCACTGGCAAGGATGCGTCGGAGGCGATGATACTTTGAGCCTGAGTCATGTCAAGATGCACCGGTAGATCAATCAGTTCTTCTGAACTACCATGAGCAGCACAACTTCGGGGGCAGTCTTCCGTATCGCACCAACGCTGCAGAAGTATGACTGGGGCAAGATCGGGAGCCAATCCAAAGTCGCCCAACTTGCGGAGGGAGCAGACATTCCCGGTTTCGTACTCGACAACTCGGCCCCCTACGCGGAGGCAAGCCGTTTATGAATCATTGCATTCCGACGACTGATGATTTCCCTCCAGCTGTGGATGGGCACGCATGTCAAATCACCTTCAGGGGTAGTCGGATCGAGCTCGAGTCTCCCGGACATCTTGGCTGCGAACCCACACCTCATCGGAAGCGAGGTCTCCAACAAATTCTCCACCTCTCGGGGGAATCTTCCCTTCCTCTTCAAGGTCCTCTCGATCAACAAAGCCTTGAGTATTCAAACACACCCCAACAAGAAGACTGCGGAGCAGCTGCATAGGAGGCAGCCAACGGTTTATACAGGTGAGCTACCTGCTCTCAGAGATCTCTCGATCTCATCTGCTTCAAGATGACAACCATAAGCCCGAAATGGCGATCGCGTTGACGGACTTCAGGGGCCTGTGCGGGTTCTTGCCCATTCCAGACATCAAAACACACCTCAAGAATGTGCCAGAGCTCCGTGTACTAGTTTCAGAACAAGTCGCGACTCGCTTTCTCTCGGCCGAGGAACCGGACGAGCGAGAACAGCTGCAGAACCTCTTTTCAGCCCTCATGAAAGCCGATCCGAACGCAGTCAAGGTCCAGCTTTCGCGACTGACAGTGCGTTACAACGCTGAGAACGAACAGAGTGACGTCAGAGACCTTGTCCTTAGCCTGAATGAACATTATCCTGGAGACGTTGGAGTATTCTGCCCCTTTATGCTGAACTACGTCAAGTTGGAGACTGGACAAGCCATTTTTCTCGGTGCGGGAGAACCACACGCCTATATTTCTGGAGGTAGGGCTTCGTTGTGAAATTCTGCAGGCGTCAGCGTTCACCACGGATGATCAGATATCATGGAGTGCATGGCCAACTCGGATAACGTCATCCGAGCAGGTCTTACTCCGAAGCCAAAGGACATCCCTAATCTCCTTACTGGTCTAACCTACAAGGCTGCCCCTTGGTCCAACCATATGATCCAACCATCCACAAGTCCAGATTCGGCCACTGTGACTTACAATCCTCCCGTCCCAGATTTCACAGTCCTTGCGCTAAATCTAGCGCAAGGAGGTTCGGAGACCCAAAGTGCAATCAGTGGACCATCGATTATCATCGCTACTGAGGGGGCTGGCTTTATGAAATGGGAGGATAGCAAATCTCTGGCGCTAAAATCAGGGAGCGTTGTTTTTGCAGGGCCCAACGTCCCTATTTCTTTTCACGCTCTTGAAAAATTGACGGTATTTAGGGCCTACGTCGACTGAGTAGACTTGCACTGCGGTGACTGTGGACTAAGATTTAAGATCATAGATGTCATGTAAGTTTTCTCGGCTGCACATATTCGCACTATGTCTTAAGACAAGTTTGATGAATTAAAGGAGCGTGCTTGCCCGGAATGAAAAGACCACTGTAGATACCGCAAATAACTGCGAGCCCTGTAAGTACGTAGATATCCAACCCGAGAGAAATAAGAGCCTATGATAATTAGGTAGCGATTGATGTAAATCGGATCACAATTCTCCAGCAATTCGCTTCTCAATGATATTGGCGATGTTGGGACCGTAGACCGGTATTTTTGTGCCTTGAAATCCCTCTGGATAACTCACGCGAGGTGTGTTTTCCTCTGTGAAATAGCTCGAGGTTGTTTAGTGTTGTCTGACGTGCCGAACAGAACACACTCACGTATCATTCCAAACGCCGAAATGCTTCATGCCTAACGCGTGTGTCGTCCATTCATAATCATGAGCAAAGCCCCCTGGGTAAAACATCTCAATTACAGCAGACACACTTGTACTTGGCATCAAAATGAGGTGTGATAAGCCATTGCCGTGTACTCCAAGTAGGATCTATGCGTCCGTGTTAGGTACAAGGCTGCGGAGCTCGGGTGTGTGCAGGTGGGTTGAACTTGAACTCACCGTCGTGCGTGCCATAAGTTGAATTTGCTCATCTTTCGTCATTGCCTCGGCTTTCACCACGTTTAACTCCCACTCTCTGCCAGTGCTCGTTTTTTCCGCATTTTTCCTCTGTACAAGGGACTCCAGACTCTTGACCAGCACCTCGTGGTCCTCGGGGATCAAGCGACGCCGGGAAGGTTGACGCGAGATGTAAGTAATCACAATCTTTTCGGTCTCTTCAAAGTCGGGCAGTGTTGAGGTAAGTGCGTTGTCGTCTAGCACGCGACTCCCGAAAAAACCCCGCTCGCCATCTGCTGTCACGCCCGCGAAATGCCAAACAGCATACCTGATCGATCTCCACCACAAACCATTTCTATCCAACTTTGAACGAGCAATCAGAGCATCAACCGGTTCACTGGCGGTACGCTGATTCTTCGAGCCGCACAATTCGCCTCTGAAAGCTGCCGACCGATCCGCGAGCAAAAGGTAAGGGAAGTGCCAAGCGCGATTACTAGCGGACGTGGCGGCCACGCGATCATTCCAGTCGATATCGACTTCTACCGTCAAAGATGGGAAAGAAGCGCGCAGGAAATAGCCATTGAACCCTGGTTTGTCTCGCCACCCTACGTTTGACGAGTGGGGGAAAATAGCACGGTGAATTGGGGGAGCGGGTTCAGGATACACTGCGCCTGTCCAAAATGACCAAGTTCCAAACAGAAGCTCAGCGCAGAAGTGATAATAGTGTGCTAGAACTGGACCATCGTCAGCTCGGATGAAAGCCAGACCAAAGTGCAAACGTACACTGTGGTGGATCATTGAAAAGAAGCTGGTAATCAAAGACATTTAGCAAATCACATCAAATATGTATGGTTATAACTAACCGTATTGCCCTCGACCGACCAAACCCTACGAGTGGAAGAATGGTTTCCCCACCGCTGAAGTGCTTCCATGGGGCTTAGGAAATCCATATCCCATGGGGTAGGTTCGCGGAGTGCCTTGTTCTCTGGGGTGTTTTCTGCGGGGAGACCGGTCGATGTCATGTACCTGGCATCGGGGAACGAAGATGGCGAAGAAGTCAGGATCAAAAGGGTGCCATTTGCCATGTAGATGTCACGGAACAACGTCCACCCAGGAACGTGTTCTACTATGGTCGTTTCTGGCAACGATGACAACTTCGAAAGATCCGTGTTCCCGAACATGGCATTTTGCCCCTCCGGTTCGCCAGTCGATTCTGGCTGGACAGGGACAAGTAATTCACTGATTTCTTGGTCATTCGGTGGGCGTTCGTCAACTGCAGACCCGTTGTTGACATGTTGATGGAACCCAGCAGCTATTACGATGGATTGCGAGGTCAGAGGTGCCATAGTTGTGAAAAAGTGCGTCGAGAGGGCACCAATGAGGATGAGAATGGCATCGCGTCGCGAAAGTGCACGAATGAGTGAGGGCATGAGACCAGGTGAGGGGACACAATCAAAGCACTCACGGACGCGGCAAACGACAGCACGGCGCCTATAATCAACTTACATTATATAGGTACCACTGGCGAGACTATACTATCTCCGAAAATAGTGGCCAATACAGTACTTTTCTTTTTTCTTTTTCTTTCCCGAGAATCACCGCACTCGAATGCATGAACTGATCTGGAGTGCTTGCGCTCATTTCTTTGAGACTAAACTATGAATTGGTTGAGTGGTCCGACATACTTGAAACTCAAACTGGAAAGCACGCGGACGTGTCAGGATTGTGTCACTGGCGTACATGACATCAATGCGCGAAGATCGGCTGACTACCAGTTTAGCGATACAACAAACGTAAACTGGGTGAAGCCTAAATAGGAAGGTGGTTTAACCACAGCGAGTTCTCCCAGAAAAGGAAGGTTTTTCTGGTGAGTTTGTTCCCACGAGTTATCAAGTTGGGGGGGTTCGCTTCTGCCCTAAAACACAATTTATGGCAATGGCATTTTGATGGCATTCTTTACTGGCCCAAATACGAATGGCAGACCCAACGAAGGAACCTAGGTATCTTGTTCGCCAAGGGAAAGTGGTTTGAAACCAGGAGTGACCACGTGGCGCTGTCGATGAAGCGGCGACTCAGTGGCGGTGTTTGAGCAGAATGGTTTTGGCTTTGATGAGAAACCGGGACGCCACTTGGCCGCCGTTTCATGCACCTCTGTTAGTAGTCTCGAACCAGACGTTTGGATCGCACCTTCGGAATCTCCCGGAGACCAAAACCGGCCGTCAACCCCAAGTATCCAAAAACAGACGATCACGAGACTCACCAGATGGCACACCTCATTTGGTAAGAGTCTAAGACATCTTTTGCCAAGGATCGCTTTGGTGCCCGTGGCCCTGGCAGTGGTTCTTAGAGCGCTCGCTCAGTGCGGAAGGCTTCTCGAACTGCCGTTTATTCCTGTTGCTCGCGTCTGAGCAACCGTAGCGAGACCGTGGTGGGACGCCCGGAGAGACCAGCAGACAACTATGAATTGCAGTGGTGTCCAGCTGCACCAGCGAAACCACTGGCAGGAAAGAATGCGTGCCCACATGCAAGAGGCGTACTATGAAATGATACCCAGAATTATTTAAGCCTAAAGAGGGGGAAAAGGATGAATCGTCCAAAGTGAGGGCAGGGACTCAGTGGAGATATGCCGAGTATGGCTGGCTTATGTAATCGTACATCCAAGACAGTGCTCACTATGTTCGCCCTGGTCAGCGTGTGTCTGGCACTGACCAGCCTTGTCTACGCTACTGTCATCAACGACGTTCGACCCCTGGTGGTATGGCATGGTCTTGGCGATACGTATGCATCACCTGGCGTGGTCCAGTTTGAAAGCGAAGTGAAGAAGATGCACCCTGGGATATTCGTCCATTCCGTCTACATTGATCAGGATGCAAAAGCAGATCAACGTGCTGGATTCGTGAGTGGTTTATTCACTAGAGGAACCTTGCTTACAAAGTGGTCCCGCAGTATGGGAATGTCGATCAACAGCTCGCCATTGTCGCTGAGCAGCTTGCCTCGGTTCCAGAACTTAGCAGAGGGTTTGATGCCATCGGTTTCTCCCAAGGTGGCCAGTTCCTGCGCGCATATGTGGAAAGAAATAATACCCCATCCGTGCACAACCTTATTACTTTCGGATCACAACATATGGGCATCTCTGACCTGCCGTTGTGCGGCTCCTTTGACTTGCTGTGTCAGGCCGCACGCCTTGCTGTAAAGGCTGGAGCATACAGCGAATGGGCACAGGAGAATCTAGTACAGGTTGGACAAATTTCTTCATCTTATTGCTCATTCGAGACCCATTCATGAACCCGACAGGCACAATACTTTAGAGATCCAACGCAACTGTCGCTGTACATGTCATCGGGCAGTTTCCTCGCTGATATCAACAACGAGGTTCTCCTTCCGTCTGCGAGAAAGCGAGCCTATGCTGAAAATCTCACTTCACTACAATACCTTATCCTCGTTCTCTTTGCGGAAGATGAGACCATGGTGCCCAAGGAGAGTGCATGGTTTGGGTCCGAGGCCCCGCCAGAGCAAGATATGCATTACGTGACCGACCGTTTTCCAGAACAGGAGCACCTTGGCCCACTCATTCAGGAAAAGAAGACTATCGTGCCTATGAGGCTCCAGCCACTGTACACAGAGGATTGGATTGGTCTGCGCACCCTCGATGAGCGAGGCGCTGTAGTCTTGGTTACTTGTCCGGGGAGACACATGCAGTTGACGGGATGCTGGGAAAGTCTGGCTGAGAAATGGATCGGAAGCGCCTCATGAGCAAGCTCTGTCACACTTGTTACATGTCACATTCTTGGTGTCCCCACAGTGTCGTTTTCGTGTCTCCATTTTCTGTCTGAATAGCATGTCGGGCGCAGCAACGTCAGCGGGAGCCTCCCGATTCTCTGCATTCATGAACCACCCAGCCGGTTCGTATTCTGAGATTTGCTGCTTCATACTCATTAAACTATGTTGGCACGTCACTTTCGCAAATAAGGTCCCAAAACCGTGTTCTTTTGGGCGCCGGTGATGAAGTGGTGTCTGGTTGCTGCAGGCCTAAAAGACTTAAACCGGCCAGCGGAAAGGCTCAGCGTATCCCAAAATCTCGGTGTGTCTTTCAAGGACTTGAATCACAACGTATATACTCATTTGCATCCCATCAGCTTTGGCGGCAACGGGAATGATCTGGGTGCGGTATTCGTTTGTGATCATACCAGTCAACTACAGTCTCGCCGCAGTAAGTTACGCCTAACTCTCCGGTTCTCTATGACCAATATTCCAAGGTCAACTTCTTCGTCGGCGCGACGGGCCTCGGCCAACTAGGCCGCATTGCTCAGTAAGGGATCTATTTGACATTACCAGGAAGTATTCTCACCCGTTTTGAAAGCTATCGCTACACGAACCCTCAAGTTGTAGAGGAAGCAAAAGCTTAGAAGAAACCAAGATCTTACACTCAATGCTTGTACAGTCCTGCTGGCCTGTCCTTAGACTTAGCTCGACGACATACTCTCCTTCGGAAATCCTAATCATAATGCTAAGCAACACGCGAGAGTTATCTATGTGATGAGCGATTGCCCTGCCGTTTAGCAGAACGGCCTTCCTTTCCACTCTGCGGATCACTTTGGGTGAATACACTCTTGGCGGCGTCCCACCATCCGCCTTCCAGTAAGACATGATTCGCCGCCGCCACGATGTCAGACATGATCTGCTGAGCATGGCTGTCCCGAGCCTGCACCGGATTGTCCTCGTGATACTGCCATTGATTCTGAAAGGCTTCCCATGGTCTCGAGCGATGCTTCAAGGCGCGAGGCGTTGTTTCTGGGATACGGGCACCAGCACCATCACGGCCATCGCCGTTCAATGCACTGAGGAGAACGGCACCTAAGCTCGACACAAGACCTCCGTTTGCACCGTGGTTCCCCATGTACCAGCCTGCACCTGCTGCTAGAGCACCGACTATCGTTCCCCATTTGATGAACCAAAACGTGGTTCTGAATATCCAGCTTGTTGTTCTGTACAAGCTAACCAGCGCAAGATATGCGGCTAGGAAGCTGATGAGCGGTGGTATGATGGTTTGTGCGTCCCATTCCCAAGGTTTGGAGGCGAGGATGGACGAGACGAGGGATATGAATGCGGTGAAGAGTGCGAGGGAGTGCGAGAGGAATGAAGTGAGGAACGAGTAAAGCTCTGGTGGGAGATGTTCGTCCAAAAAATCGAGAAGGGGATCCAGGTAAGCTGGCAGTTGTGGTATGTCTGACATGACGAGTGGATGCCACGAAGCAGCGTGACAGCCAAAACTATCCCCGGTCACGGGGTAACAGGGTGACAGATATTTCTTGTTACAGGTACCGAGTGTCACACTCTCGGGGAGGGTTACCGTCCTTTCCACCCCCGGAGCGGGCCAGGCAGCCAATTGAAATATTCCGGTATGACGTGAACCATCCCAGATACAGCGGTGCCGGGGTCTCGGCACAGAAATTTTTGAATTTGATCGTAATTCAACCTCCGCGGAAGAGGACAAACACTGGCAAACTGGAGGGCGTATAAGTTACGGTAAGCTGAACTCTCCTCTCTCAAAACTGCTATCACTCCTCCGTTACCGCCCGTCCCCCCGCTTCGTAAAGTCTCCCCCTCGTATCCTCAGACATGGCTATGAAGCGCAAGCTTGATTTGGATGCTTCTGAGGACTTCCCCCAGGTTCGCCTACCTCCAGACCTCCTCCTGTGCCTCACGTATTTACTGCTTGTCAGACGGTCAAACAGCTGAAATTGGTTCCGTTCCCTGGCTACGAGCCCGACCATGATGTGGCTATGTCTGATTCTTCCTGTTCTGACTCGGAGCCATTTTTCCCTGAGAACCACCACACTCGTCTTGTATCCACCGCTAGCACATCAAGTAGTTCGTGTGGCTCATCTGAAGCTGTTGATTACAATTCTCGTGAGTGCTTCTACTCCCCTCCTGGTTGTTGCTTGATGGGCAACTTCATTATGATATTAGCTCTTTACCCCAGATACAGTGCGCATCAGCCTGCTCTCGACCCTTCGGAATCTTCCAAGGTCGTTGGTCTGATGCAACCTGCCAGCACTCTTTCGCACCACGGGTATGTAAATTACACGGCTCCACTACCGTAGTGATTTGACAGCATCCTGGCTTCTGCGTTTATGCGTTGATTTCGTCAGTTCTCAGTGCTCGCAAATACCCAAGCTTCGTGTCGCATGCTCCGCTGGCCTCGACGGTTCAAGAACGATGTGGAGCTTCTGCGAACAATGCGGCGCGATTTCCATGGTCGACACCGACTAAGTCAAACAACTCTGCCCAACCGGCTTTCGCCACCTCTTTTCTTATCTTTCTTTATTTTGCTGATTGTACCACTCATGCTTCCTCTTGAACATTTTGCACCCGAAAACTCAACCGCTCGTCGATGCAACTACCGGCTCCCCCCTTATATCTCTTACTCCGGCCTTTCCCTCTATCTCCTATCAGCATCCCGACATTTCGACTCGACGCGCCATCCAGTCTTCGCAAATATCAATTCTGCCCCTGCCTCTCATTTTTCTACTACCCTACTACACCAGGTGTCCCGCCTCCGACAATGCTGTCCTGTACATAGTTGCTTTGATGTAAAACATGCCACGCTAGAGAAATCGTGCTTTCTACTTCACAATTTGAGTGATGTCCCCCAATGAGACGAAGCAAGCTGTTTTTTTGTGCCGTGGTCTGGCACACGAGAGTGGGCAAAACACTGGACATTTCACAGCCACATGTAGATGAACATTCGCCTCAAACTTCCTTCATGACCCAGACGACACTGCTTCAGTACGAAGCACCTTGTAAGCCGACCTACAATCGTGTGTCGACGGCGGTCTGACACCACCCAGGGCCTGTCCATGCCATTGACTGGTGCAAGTCCACAGCGCCGGGCCACCAGTCTCGTCCTCGTTCCGCATTTCGTCTCGGTATCGCCTCATTCACAGAGGATTATCGCAATCGGATCGCAATCATCGGGCTTCAGGACGAGCGAGTTCTTGTGGAAGATGACTACACCGACTACCCCGACTTTGTTACCCTCGTTGAGGCAAATCACGGATACCCCGCTACGAACTTGCAATGGCAACCTGCGAGCGCAGGAGGTTTTCCTTGGTCAGGAAAGGCGCCATCTGCTGAGTTACTCGCCACCACAGGCGACGCATTAAGAGTTTGGGAATACTTTGGAGACGCACCGCCTCCATCCTCCGCGTATGTAGGGAGACAGCCCAGTGGTGGTGGGCATCGTTTGACTCTGAAAACAGCCTTATCTGGAGTAGGCCTGCTCCTTTCAACTTCAAAACTTGTACTGATCCTTCTGTAGCAATCAAAGGTACAAAGCCAGAACACGGGTGCGCCTTTGACCAGCTTCTCCTGGAACGAAAAGGCACCTAGTCTCGTCGTGACATCATCTATTGATACGACGTGCACGGTCTGGAATATCGACACCGCAACGGCCATCACCCAGCTTATCGCACACGACCGGGAAGTCTATGATGTTGCCTGGCTTCCGGGATCCACGGATATATTCGTCTCCGTGGGTGCTGATGGGAGCCTTCGTGCTTTCGACCTGCGGAGTTTAGAGCATTCCACCATCCTTTATGAGACACCTACACCGAAGGGTGCTCCCCCTCCGACACAATCCACCCGCCTCCCAACTTCCCCATTGCTCCGCATCGCATTTAATCCTGCCGACTCGAACTACATGTCTACCTTCCACATGGATGGGACAGACGTGCAGATCTTGGACATGCGAAGTCCCGGTCAACCGGTCATCGAGCTGAGAGGACACCGGAGCCAAGTAAATTCGATGGGGTGGAGTGCCACAGATCGGCCCCTACTTGCCACCGCAAGTAAATGCATCTCGATATTGAGTGTTGGAGCAACTCGACTAACACACATTATAGGCGATGATTGTCAGGTGTTACTATGGGACCTTGCAGGTTATACGCAGACGGCAACTTCACCTCGTACAGCAAATTCACGGCTGAACTCCCCTCGACCAGATGTAAAGAAGAGGGTTGTCACTGACCCAATCATGGCGTATTCTGCAAGTAGTGAAGTGACAAACCTTGCTTGGTCGCCGCAAATTCCTGGTATGACGATGAATACCGGTCACTCGACAGCTCCCGGCGAATGGCTTGCAATTGCCAGTGGCAAATTGATCAAGGCATTGAAGGTGTGATAAAGAGAAGAGATGTTCGATCTCAAGTTCGCGACCTTTACATCAACTACATAAATACTTGACATGCATGTACAGTGCGTTTTCAGCAAAGACGGTATGCAACGCTATTGCATCATTATCGCTTGACGACTCTACCATAGGTAATCTGAGAGCTGTGAGTGGAGAATGGAGATTAGAGGTCGCCCTGAGGCCCAACTGATAAGTTTGTAGATGGTGGTGAGCTAGCTACGTCAACACCTTGGCTCAGTAGCTGTTGATATCGGGGTAGTAGTGGATAACGCCGACTTCCTTGGCCCTTTCCACATCAGATCATGCGTTTCATCGTGTCGTATCATTGATGATCGTCCACGTAGCCATCGTTTTAATCCCACGAGGCTGGCCAACCGGAAGCCCGTAACAGGTTACGTTGGAGTCCGAGGATACGGGGTGAGGTAAGCGATAAAGCTTCAGGAACAACTAACCTCTAGTTCGAGTGGACGAATCCCAGTCAGAAGTGGTGAAATGACACCGAAAAGTATCTACAAGGTGAGTGCGGTAGAAGGTTGATTTTGAGCGAGTCTCAGTAATGTGGTTATTGAATATTGGTTCCACGCAGTAACGGGCATTGGTGAACCGGTGACACGCGATTCTGATGGCAGCGAAAAACGCTCGCCCTCTTAAGTCCCAGCGGGTCATGGGCGGTCCTATTACCGCTTTCCCCCGTTTCTCTCCCTGAGCAAGACGATGTCCGACATTCCCCCAATTGTGGATAACAACCACCAAGCGGTTCAAAGGGAGCTTTCGACATCAAGTTCATCAAATGTCGTAGAAAAGGCAGGCGTGGTATGCGTAAATGCGCTCGATGAAAATGACAAAGAAGAGGGAGCTCAAGGAAGAGCGTTTGACAAGAAACTACGAGTCCTCTTTCTTATGGGCTTAGCTGCGTTGGTCCTTGGTTGGTGGATTTCTTCCACGGTATTGAAGGCGACACGCGATAGATGGCAAGTTTGCCGCTCCCTGGATCCGTGCGTGCTCAAAAGTCCTGCAGGGTTGTACAGACAATCTTCGCTTGGTTCTTCTTATCGTAAGTGCAAGACTCCAACCGAGGTTTCAAGGGCCTACCGAACTTCACTTCCAGTGTTATTGCGTTTCGGTTTATCCCAAACTCAGTGGTCACACAACCCGTGGCCGCTGTATGGGTCCCTTGTGTTCAAGAGCCTTGGTACCGTCTACCCCGCAATTTGAGATTAACAATTGGTTGGCTGTGCCTCCTCGGCATCATTTTCGGACCTGCTTTCGGTTTCCCACTCGCTGCGGTGCGCAGAATTATCCAATGAACGCTCCCAGTATTGATCGACGATACAGGGCGACGAGTATGCACATAGAGCAATCTCCTTGTTGGGTTTGTTCGTTTTCCAGTGCTGCTTCTACCTTTCCTCCACCAACCGCTCTGCGATATGCTGGTACGCGCTGTGATTTTGACCTGTCTTTCATCTGAAAATGCAAAGGCCCACTGTCATCGTCGGGTTGTTCATCCAGCAAACTATTGCCCTTTTCGTGCTCAAGACGAAGGCTGGATACTCACTGTTCCAGTACATTGCATATCTGGCGTGTGACTTCCTGACGCAGGCCAACGTTGGTGCACAATTCTTCTTCGATGCCGAAACCATCGCGAAAAATTGGCTCTTCGTCAATACTGTTCGTTGACAATGTTTGTATACATTTCTGCATCACTAATGGATCACAGCTTGCAGCCGTTATATTCTTCATTGCAACTGTGCAGATGCTTTATTATGTGGGTCTTTTTTGGTTGTTTGTCGATCCTGGTGTGTTTACTGACGTGTACTGAAGCTCGGAGTAATGCAATGGGTCATCAAAGGATTGTAAGTACGATCTTCTGCGCTACTAGCTCTAGTCACCTAGTCGAGCTAGCGCGTGGCTCTTCTTCAAACTGTTGAATGTATCTGGTGCTGAGGCAGTCGTCGCCTCTGCCTCCCCATGGGTTGGCCAAGGGGAGTCTGCTTGTTTGGTCAAGCCATATGTCAGTGTTATGACGAAGTCTGAAATTCATCTCGTCATGACATCCGGTGAGTGCCAGTAGTTCGCCGATGGACGATATCGTTGACAGAGCTTGCTTAGGATTTTCGACCATCTCCGGTGCGGTCCTGATTGCATACGTTTCACTTGGTGTCCCTCCCCAGAATCTCGTGACGTCTTCTGTCATGAGCATCCCTGCCTCTATGGCTATCAGCAAAATGCGTATTCCGGAGGTGGATGAACCTGCGACTCGTGGACGTATTGTCATCGACCGTGGGAATGAGAAACCCGAGAATGCTCCGGTGAACGCACTCCACGCATTTTCTAAGGGTGGCATGTTTGGACTGAATGTCGTCGGTCAAATTTTGTGGGATATCTCTCTCCAGAAGTGTCCGATTTGCTAATGTGCTGCTATACAGGACAAATGTACTTATCATTCTGTCCCTTGTCGCAACCATCAATGCCGTATTGACTTGGGTTGGCCGCGGATTTGGGATTCACCAACTTACTCTGCAACTTATTCTGGGATATGTCGGATATCCTATTACGTTCTTCCTTGGTTCGTAGCAGGGTCTAATTTTATCTGTTGCTACCCTTTTCATGGATTTTCTAACCAGGGGTACCGTCTTCCGAGATCCATCGCGTCTCCCAGTTGCTTGCCACAAAATTGATTGAGAACGAGTTTGCAGCTTATCTTGGTGCGTAATCGGTTAAACTAAGGGATCATATACTTGATGAAGTCTGTCCAGAGCTTCAAGCTATCCAGGCTAGTTCTAGTCCGCTGTCTCCGCGCGCATACACGATTGCTTCATACTCGCTCTGTGGTTTTGCAAATCTGGGTTCACTTGGTATCCAGATTGGTGTGCTCAGCGCCCTCGCACCATCGCAGGCGAAAACCATTG
>JBBPNN010000812.1:0-15459 GCA_038090935.1 Hortiboletus campestris | reverse complement strand
CGCAGGGGAAAAGCCATCGGGTAACATCATCCCAACAGGTTACCCAACAGCCTGTTTTTGAATGCGTGGCGATAGTTTCTAGGATGACTTTGAAGGACTCGTGCCATACAGCCGCCTTGAAGTTCGTCCAAGCGGGCTTGCCAGAGTGGCTCTTTTTGTCTTTAACCTTGTGATAACACCTCAGTGTAAATCCAGAAGAGATTGTGGAGTGTCAGATTCCACACTTACAATAGGCAACCAACCGACAACACGGCTGCCACCAAGCCCTTCTCCATTCCGAATGACCGTTGGCAGGTTTGCAAGTCGTGCGATGACAGGATAACCTTTGGCATGCCCAAACGACGAAAGCTTGGCTTTGTCTGCATAGAGAATGAATGCGAGAAGTTTCCCGTCACTTGGTAGACCAGTCTACATAATCAAAACATTGAATTGCGACACACTAACATTTCATAACACAAACACCTACTTGATAGTTCCAAAAATCGTCGGCGGTATATGGTTCATCAATGAAACAAACAAACAATTCTCCATCAAATTTTGACAGGCGCTGTGCATCGAAAATGAAGTGCGGTCCAATGCGCGGGTCCTTCAATAGATCACAAGCCCAGTCCCAAAGCGATCAAGACCACATAGGGAACTCGCGTCGCTCTGGTTCATTCTGATACTGGACCGAGACCGTTGTGTCTTGAAACTGGACTGATCGTGTTGAACTTAGCTTGAGGGGAATGAAGCGTTGATGGACTTACCGGAGTCAGCCGGGAGCCAGCAGCATCCCACGTGTTGCGGAGTTCGTCGTAGTTCCGAAGCGTACATCTTTCGTGCTTGTCATAGACTCGCTGAAGTAATTTGATGAGACGGGTAGTCTGATCTTTATTGAGTGCAGCTTCCAAAGCAAGCTCGGACACCTCAAAATCCATCAGGGTGCGGAAAGGATGCCATGGCTCCCGATCATCTTCAGGAGCCAGTGGCACGTGGAGATGCTCGCGGGTGAATTCACCAAAGGGTGAGATCTTCGGTGCACGCCCACTGTGAGGGTGATATTCGACACGTATGTCATCTACTTGGTGCCCGTTGTCAGGCTCATCGTCTATGGAAGGATGAGTAAGAATCAATGCAATCGAAGAAAATATACCTTGATTATAATATCCATCGTCTGCACCAACAGTAAATTCTTCGACCGTTGACATACCATCGACATCTGGGTTAGCCCACAAGTTACGCCAACCTGTAAAAACGAGTATAAAAAATGATGTCTCTGTATTACATAGAACGTACCTGGCTGTTGCAAAGGTGCGGCCTGAACTGGTCCAGGCGCTGCAGATTCTGGAACAGGCCCACGGCGTCTCGAGTCTCCTGTTCATACATCACCTGTAACTCAAGGGAGAGAGCAACTAACGGATTGAATACCTTGCTTGAGACCCTCGAGTAGCATGGCGTCTTCTTGGTTCCTGCGAGCCTGCCTCGCACATGCTTTTCGATGATGCCCAATCCCTGCCGCCTTGAATTCCTTGTTGCACGTATCGCACATTACCATTTTCGACCGATCTACAGGCATAGTTAGTTAGTTAGAATATACAGAAATTCTACAAAGGAAAAGAGTGAGGGGGTAGATGGGACGGATCGACGACGCCTTTCAGATTCAGAGGTAGTGTGAACGCTGATTCCAATGTAGCCGCAAGATGCCGGCGGTCGCAACAGCATTGCGATCCGATTGTAACTCCGCTTCTTATCGCAATTAGTAATGCAATGCGATGATAATCATGGCTGATTGCAATAAGCGAACGATTTTTCCGACAAACATATCCAGACAAAATATATATTCCATGATATATCCTGATCCGAGTGCCCCGATTAGGTGCCTTAAGATGTCTTGTCATTAAACAATTTTATTTTTTCATTCACAAAGATAAAAATTGTCTTATTGATTCCACTAGGGGTCAGCATGGCCACCTTATACCTTGCTTGCATTGCTAACAAGTGTTTGTGGTAACCATGAATTATCATGTACATGGATAGAGAGTTTGATTGGGCCACAGCAGGGATCAGAGGAGCAGTAAGCAGCAGTAGGCCATCTGTACCTTTCTTCAAGACACAAATCTATTCAATGTTTGCATGAAACGTGTCTTGAGGAGGGCTTTTGTTTCCAAAATGAGTGTAATGGATGGTGAAATGGATCTCGAGCAAAGTGGTCCATGGCATTATGGATTGTATTGTTAACTTTCCCAGATTCAATGAATTCATCTCTGGAATCTCCCTGATATGTTCAGAGTGGAACTGCACAGTAATCGGTAAGCTCTGACAAGGTGAACAAAAAGCAACATCTGAGCTTCATCATTCAGATCAATGATTGGCTTTTGATGTGAAGGGAGGGAAATGAAATGCTGGTGCAAGGAATATGACAAAATACCACTGACTCCAGATGGGACTCTGGTCCTCTGGTCCTCCAGAGTTATGTACCTTGTAGATTTCCTACTCACTCTGGAGTTGCAGACATCAACTCTGAACGCTTCTTCTTTTTTTATAGTACAACATTGCCACTCAGTAATGTCCTTTACACATTTGTTATTATACTTTGTGTTGACCCTTTGTCTGACACTTATTGAGGTATGAGCTGTGCCTTCACCCATACTATTTAAACCTTTCCTTTACCTATGAACACCTCAGTTGTTTGTGCCTGTCTAGGCAGCAGCTGAGGTTAGTTTCCCTTACTTAATATTGATCACTGTACTGATTACCATAGCTCTGGTCAACTCCAGTCGTACAGGTAAATACAGTCGTTTCTGCCCTCTTTGGCAGCTCCACTCTGCTCTAGACCTTCAATCCTTGTCAGGTTATGAGCCCTGTTGGTGCAAACTAGGAAATCAAAACAACTCAACATTCATGCTCCCCTCAGTGCACTTCTCGTTCATCTTGAACAATCTCTGGCTAACAGCCATCTGACACCTGTCAGAAAATAAACCTTTCTTCTGTCATTCTATCCTGTTCTGTTACTCATGACATCAGACACTACCTGAGGTGACAAGATCCTACCTGAACCTGAAATCTTCCCCTTATGGAAAAAAGGCAAGGAGAAGACAAACACTGCCAAGGGAACTCCAGACCCTCTGGACTCTGCCAATGTAGTTTGTGAACATGTACCTAAGTTCTTAATCCACCACATTCACGCTTACTCCTTGTCTGAGCAAAATAACAGTGGAAAAGGCACACTAATCATCAACTCCAGTGCATCATTGCACATGGTCCCACATTGGTCCTGATTCCAGACATACCAGCCACTCCATCCCCCATGTCCAGCAACTTTCAGAGATAACTCTAAAGCACATGCCATTGGAATTGGCATGGTTCCACTCCTATCCCACATGTCTGGTCAAACCTTCGAAATCATATTGTCAAATGTCCTCCTAATCCTGGAGTTTCGGATCTTGCTCATCTCTGTGAATCGACTTGCATCTACTGGTCTATTCACCTCCTTTCTGGCAAACTCCAATGCATGCTACATATGTCCAAAAAGACAGAAACATCATCATGGTTGTGAATCACCAAAATGGCCTATACCATGCAAGGGTGACCCCAAATAATCAAAAAAAGGCAGCCCATGCAACTGTTGACATAAACCTCCTCCACCAATGAATGGAACACATCTCTGTTGGGAGGATTGAACACATGGTCAAGTGCAGGCAACTCCAAGGCATTGACACACTCTCTGAAACTCTGATGTTCTGTGAGGCTTGCACCCTCAGAAAGATGAAGAAAGCACCCTTCAGACTTCAGAATGAACCTTGAACCACACGACCCCTGGAGATGGTACATATGGACATTGGAGGTTCAATATCTCTGCAGTCATGTGAAGGCTACAAATTCTGGCTGGTCATTGTGGATGACTTCAGCCATTTCCCCTGGGTCTACTTCATGAAACACAAAAGTGAAGCTCTCCAGATCTACAACCAGTGGAAGTTGGATGTGAAAACTCTTCTCCAGACAGAGATAGGATAGGAAGACTTCTCTGAGTCTTACACCAAATTCGTTTGGAGTGATGGAGGATCAGAGTTTACTAACAAAGCATTCTGAAACCAACTCCAAACCAATGGCACACTCCTCGAAACCTCTGCTCCATACACCCCAGAGCAAAATGGCTTAGTGGAGCGAACAAATCAATCCTTGGCCACACTTGCCAACATCATGCTGGAGGAATCCAAACTCCCAAAATCCTTCTGGGCTGATGCCATGTCCACTGCTGCCTATGTACATCTCCACTTGGAGTCCCACCTCTGAACTTGGAGGAAAGGTCCCCTATCAAGTTTTCTTCAACTGTCAAGTTGATCCAACTTTCTTCTGCCCCTTTGGATGTCTGGCCTATGCCTACACATCCAAGGAGCAGTAGGGGGGTAAATTCTGACCACATGGCAAGAAGTGCATCATGATAGGGTACACCTGCAGACAACAAGCCTACAAACTCCTCAACATTAAGTGTCGGACCATCCTCTCCTCTCACCATGTCACCTTCGATGAATCTGGAACCATTTCTGGAGTTGAGTCTGCTTCATGGAATGCTCCTGCTGTTGAGGGACAATGGGAGGGCCTAGTCCCAGAGCATCTCAGTGAACTGGAGGACGACCATGACAACCACTGTAAACCAGTGGAAGTCATACCTCCACCCAATCCTGGACCAGTGGAAGATATCTCCACACCTGTGGAGATCATATGTCTGGTCAGTCCTGACATTGAGGAACTTGCAGACCGCCTCAACCAACTCCAGTTGAATACAGCTCCAGGCCCAGAGGCACCTTCACCTCCAGCTCCCAAACCACCTCTGGCTCCTGCTCCTGCTGCAGCTCCTGCCCAGATCATAGCTGGAGTATGACGAAGTGGATGTCAACGTCAACTGGCAAATAAAAAGTGAGAGTACCAACGTGCCCTTGACGAGGAAGCTACATGAAGGACAAACCACAACACACCATCATGGTCTCCAAGTCCTGAGCCAGCACTAGCACCTCCAGACCTGATTCCTGAACCTCTGGAGAATGATCCAGAAATCCCAGGAGCATTCACAGCATCCATAGAGGATTTTATATTCATTGGGTCTGCCAACTCCGCCTCTGACAAATCACTCCCAAACACTCTCAGGGAAGCCTACTCTGGAGTGAATGCAGAGTTTTGGAAGTCTGCGGTGGAGGAAGAACTCCAAAGCCTAAACTCAAACCATGTCTACAAAACTGTGCTCATCCTGGATGGAGCAACTCCAACCACCTCCAAACCAGTGTTCCAAATCAAACACGACCAAACCAGAAACATAGAGCGGTACAAAGTCCGGATTGTAGCATGTGGTTTCACACAGAAGGAAGGAGTTGATTACCAGGAGGTCTTTGCTCTGGTAGCTAACCTTGACTCCATCCAGACACTAATCACCCTAGCTACAAAACACGACTTGGAACTGGACCAGATGGACGTCTCCATGGCCTACCTCAATGGAGAACTAGAGAAGGACTTGTACATGCTACCTCCAGAGGATGTTCTGATCCAACCTGGATACTGCTGGAAACTCCGATGCTTCCTGTATGGACTAAAGCAGGCTGGCCAGACTTGGAACAAAATTCTTGATTGAAAGCTTGGAGATCTCGGATTCATCTGACTGGATGCAGAGACATGCCTCTATGTATTCTGTGAAAATGGACAGGTTTGTTTCCTAGTTGTTTATGTTGATGACCTACTCCTAGCAGCCACCACTTGGAAGTTCATGAACTCCATAAAAGCCAAACTCTCCACTGCCTTCAAAATGCGAGATCTTGGAGAAGCAAAGTATATCCTTGAAATTGAGATCAAGTGGAACCACAAACTCTGGACCATCTCCTTATCCCAATCTCAGTACTCCTGCATGGTTTTGGAACACACAGGCATGTCTGCCTGTAAACTGGTATGGACCTCTATGGCACATAACCTCCACCTCTGTGACTGATCCGGAGGACAACTGGACCATCCTGAAGACGATTATTGAGGCAAAACAAGTTTCATACCTTTTCCATGATAGGGTCCCTAATGTACCTCATGCTCAGAACATGCCTGGACATTGCCTATGCCATAGGAACACTCAGTTGGTTTAGTGCAAAATCCAAGTTCATACATTGGAAAGCAGCCAAACGAGTACTCCAGTACATCCAAGCCACCAAGGATGTGGAACTCCGATTTGATGGAACAGAGCTTTCCACAGACTTGGATTTCCATGGCTACTCCAATGCTGGCTGGTCCCAGGATCCAGACAACTCCCGCTCCACCTCTGGTTTTGTATTTATTAGCAACCACGGAGCCATTTCCTGGTCTAGCAAGCTACAAAGTATGGTCACACTTTCCACTACAGAGTCAGAGTACATTGGACTTAGCAATGCTGAGCAACACCTTACTTGGCTCTGGTCTTTCTTTAAGGAGATTGGACATTTGCAAAAGGCCCCCATGGAGTTATTCTGTGATAACCAAGTGGCCATCATTCTATGTTGCAATCCACAATTCCGGGCTTGGACCAAGCACATCCAATGAAAGTACCATTTCATTTGGGACAACCTGGTCGGAAAGAAAGAAGCAGTGGTCTGATATATTTCCACCAAGGACATGGTGGCGGACATACTCACAAAACCCCTCATGAGCAAACAATACAGGAAGTTTGTTCAAGGTATGGGATTATGGCTACACTTGAGTGGGAGTAACAAAATACCACTGACTCCGGACGGGACTCCAGTCCTTCAGAGTTACCTTGTAGATTTCCTACTCACTCTGGAGTTGCAGACATCAACTCTGAATGCTCCTTTTTTCTTTATGGTACAACATTGCCGCTTGGTAATATCCTTTACACATTTGTTATTATACTTTGTGTTGACCCTTTGTTTGACACTTATTGAGGTACAAGCTATGCATTCATCCATACTATTTAAACCTTTCCTTTACCTACAAACACCTCAGTTATTTGTGCCCATCTAGGCAGCAGCAGAGCTCTGGTCAATTCTGGTTGTACAGCTTCACTCCACTCCACCTTGGACCTTTGTTTCTGTCAGAATAAATGAAGATCACAAGTCTGAGTTAGAACTCATATAAGCAGTCTGAGACTGTTGAAATCTGCTAATCACTGGGTCACTTGTATTTCTATTTATGACTATCTCAGTTCTCTCATATGTGAAACAGATTTTCCTGGATCAAGATTCACTGTTTCTTCATTTATGCCAGTGCTCTTGGGGGACTGGAGTTCTGGTTGATCTACAATGGGAGAGCTGGGAGCATCAAGTTCAAAGGATTGGGCATCCAAGATACCACCCTCGTCATATAGAGGTAGGCTCCCATAACATGAACCAGTAGGCTCGCTCATGTGCTGAAGGACATTTGTCTTAGTGTGGAATTTTTTGCTGCAATGGGGACAGCTGACAGTCTTGAGCTGCCTGTGAGTGGTTTTGGCTCGAGGCATGTTGTGAGTAGTCAGACAAGACAAGTTACTTAGGTACTTACAACATGACACACTTGGATATCATGCATCATGGCACACATGTGCCCATCCACTAGAACACTTCTCACAATCACCGTGACCATCACTATCACCATAAGCCTACTGCAACCCCACCCACCAACATTCTTGGGGAATCACCAGGCCAGTGCAACTGAGCCAGCATTACCCACTGAATCAGAGTATCCCATCCACTGACACAATCTCAAGTTGAACTCTGAGCCGGCAGTTTTCGAGTCAGATCACCAATTCCACTTTACTTCATCTAGCATGGAGTTGTTGGAGAATACAATTTCTCCCATATACCAGTGACTTCAACACAGTTGGTTTGGTGATGTTGAAGAAGCGAAGGTCAACTATGATGATTCATCGGGCAGAATGGTAAGTTAAGGTTCAACCACTGGAATCCAGGACACCTCACTAACACCCATCTCAGCTGCCGAATTTCATGAGATCAGCTTTAGGCTTGTATCTTGGTTATATTGTTCCCCCTCCACACAGCAGCATGGAGGCATACCTGCTACTGGAGGCTGCACGAAGCAATAGAGCAATTTTGCACATGCAGAAGGATTTTGCATACAAGATCGTCCACCACAACTCCATAACCCTGCAACTCAATCAGCTTCTTCTTGAAAATGCCCAGAATGATGTACACACTGCAGATGAACTTGTTGGCCATGTCTACCTCTCCATTAGACAGTGTGGCTACTCAGCTGCTTGTGAACATGCAACTCGAGAAGTATATTTGTTGCACCATAGGTCTAGCAGTAAATTTTCCCTTTCATGACTGTTCTTCTCATATTAAGGCCACCACATGTTGCAGATTCCACACCCCAATTCATCTGTGCTTGATGTCATATTAGATTAGTTGCATTTATGTACTACTGCTAGTGTACTATGCCAGTGGATACAAGCTTATGTAATGCCAGTACTAACACAGCAATACTTCAATAGCATGTGACATTTCATAACAGCCTTTGACAGCCATGTCTCAGCTAGACTTCTGGAGCTTTGCTTGTGAAAAAGGGTCAGTTTGCTGATGTTTATCCCAGTTTGTTGTTGTTTTGAATCTGTGCAGAAAGTCATAAGTAGACCCAGACTCCTTTCCATCCTTGTGCTGGAGGAAAAGAGGGTGCTGTCATGTTTGTGTTTATTGGTACATCACATGAAATTCAAACTCAGTGTACTTTCTAATTTGGGCCCTCAATCCCTCCAGCAGTGGCTTGCACAACTTGTTCAAAAGGTTTGTGTCCCAATGCTCAGCAGAGCCAGCAAAGTCATTAAAGTACATCTGCACAAGGGCCCAAATGAACGCTTAACTTTTATAACTTATGAACTATTTACATTCTTGGGTTGGCTGCTTCTGATTGGTGGAGAGACTGGTTGCATTCTATCACCTTTGTTTTAGGACAGCAGAGATGGCAAGACACTGATCAACCAAACAATCACTTTTTGATAACAATCAATCTTTGCTTAGACCAATCTGATTCATCTGATAGCAGCAGATTTATTGTACTACACTTGCAGATAATTAGTTATCTACTAGGGAGACTGCTACTGCTCTCCCTCATACTCTGTATCAAGGAATCCATTGTCTGAATGTCTATGAATGGCATTGTAAGTCTCCTTGTCTGTGAAATGATTCAGGATAAAACTATTGTAAACTTCTTGTGAGGTCTGAGAAGTCATGGTAGATTGTATAGGCCCACTCCCAAAGAGGGGGATGAGTTCCATGGCATATGACACCGATTGAATGGGTACAACAACACCTTCACAAAGATCTTTACCTGACTCCATTGACTGCATAATATTTCATTCGAGAATCCACATTCTGAGGCTCAGGTCTTTCTCAGGCATGCAAGTGACATGGAATGGCTACACATATAGCAATGGTTGTGTGAGGTACAGAGGTATTTCCAGCTTGGAGCATGGTGGAAGATGAGGCTAAAAGATTGCACATACTTGTGCGATGAAACTGGGGGCTACAAAAAATGTAAGTATTGACTCACTAGTTATTCTTTTTAAGACATACCATTGTTCCCAGCCTAAGGGCTAACTAGAACCACATTGTTACGATCGGTATATTCCCAACCCCTATCTTTTCCCCTATGTTCGTGGACTTATCGTTTTCTGCGTAAACCACAGACACTTCTAGCCCTTCACCCTTTCTCTCGTGCTATTACTCATCCCTGTTTCCGCTTCACGCACGAGACTTCTTGTCTTCTCCGTTTTCACTCTTCTTTGTTTCACCTCTTCACAGAAGCGTTCGATCACGCTTCTCTTCCATTCCTTCACACACATGTTCTCCTCATGTCTATGCTTCTCTTCCATTCTGCCACACCGTGTGTTGGCCTTATGTTTCTCATTTCCGTTTCCACCCTATGCCCATTTCCCCATTAGTTACCGGATCGTTAGATACGACCCAAACATGTACATACCTCCAGTAGGTACTTAAGGCTCGATGCCACCACCAGAGAACGCTAGTCTAGTTCTCTTGGTGCTTACCCTTAAAGCATTATAAGAAGGACTCTTTTGACTTGACAAGTCTCTTCTACATCTCTCTTGAGTCCAAGTTACTGTTGGCAACCTAAGCTTCGCTTCAAGGTTGTTTCACCCACTGGGGGTCATGGAGGGTATTTCCACACTGTTCACCTTGTACAGCATGATTATTGGTGGCCTGGTCTGACCACCTTTGTTCACTGCTTTGTTGCAGGTTGCACTGTATGTCAAGCAAACAAGGTCAACACCCATCCGGTGGCTCCTGGTTTATGTTCTATTTCTTCCACAGCAAGTCGACCTTTCCAGCAGATTTCCTGTGACATGATTACTGACCTCCCCCTATCCTCTGGTTTTGATTCTGTGCTGGTCGTGGTCGACCATGGGCTTACTAAGGGGGTGATTTTCATCCCTTGTAATAAATCTATTGATGCAGCAGGGATAGCATCTCTCTTTTTCAAGAATGTCTTCTGCCAATTCAAACTCCACGATAAGGTCATCTCTGATCAAGGACCTCAATTTGCTTCTGCCTTTGTGAAGGAGCTTGCCCAGCTCCTTTCCTACGATGTCGCCCTCTCCACCACCTACCACCCACAGACTGACAGAGAGTCTGAATGGGTCAACCAGGAGCTTGAGACATATCTCCACATCTTCTGCCAAGGAAACACCTTGAAGTGGGCTGAACTCCTTCTGGAAAAGTGGCCCATTCTCGCTGATGCATGGGTATGAACCCCATGCTTATCCCCCAATTGGAACCACCTTTCTTCCCGCCTTGAAAAAGCAGTTAGAAATCTTAGATGCTGCATGAAAAGAGGCTACTGCCGCTCACGCCAAAGCCGCTCAGACCATCAAAGAGTGCATCAGAACGAAGTTCACCCCTTGAAAAGTAGGAGACAAAGTCTGGCTTGACTCTCAAAACCTTAAATTCAATTTCCCCTCTCACAAGCTCACTTTCTGCTGCGAAGGACCATTTGAGATCAATGCAGTCATTTCTCCTTACGCTTATAAACTTTGTCTTCCACACCTCCCTCCTTTCAACCTTTACTGAGACGGATGAACATGGACTGAATTACTTCAATCCTCCTTCCGAGATCATTGAAGGAGAAGAGGAATATGAAATTGAGACCATCCATTCTCACCAAGGATCTCCTGGATGCCGTCAGTTTCTTGTCTCTTGGAAAGGCTACTCATGCGCTGAAGATACTTGTGAACTGGAATCACATCTTTCACATGCAAAGTACATGTTGAGAGCATACAAACTCTCTAGACCTAAAGAGTTTGCTACAGTAACATCACCCTAGTCTTTGTCATCACTGTCATCACCACCAGCCCTGCCCCATCCACCACCTCCGCTGCCCCAACCTCCAGTTATCCCGTTGCCCCACTCCATGGTCTGATTATTAGAAAGACAGAAAACTTTCTGTTCCTTGAGCCGCTTTGGATCCTCCCATCCGTTCTTTCTATCATGGATCCAATGAGGATTGTATGCCATCACCTCAAAGGATTTCCTCACTGTTCGCCAAGTCAGCTCGTTCCCTTGACATTAGCGAGTTGGCTCACTGAATCGCCCACGCACCACGATGGGCACTCGCTGTTCCAATACCCAGTCTTGGAGATCCAAGATCCCTCTCATCAGGACCAAGATGACCAGCATGGTCACCGAGGTCAAGCACAAGGTGATAAATGAAATTGTTAGAAGAAGAAACTCATACATGGGGATTTCTCTGAACTCCTCACGCTTCATCACTTATCTTTTTGACTCTCGTTTCTGCCCGCCTATCTCCCCTGTGCTGTGTCTGCAGTCTGCAGTCCACAGTCCACAATCTCACTGCCTGGCGCAGTCCTGACTTCACCCAATCCTGTTTTGATCCACAGAAGCTTCAGAATTCCACCTTCCCATGCTTCTTTCCGCTTCCGCCCCATCCAAATCTTTCCAACTTCTTGATTTGGATTCCCCCTGGGTATTTAAACGCACAGGAA
Organism: Hortiboletus campestris; assembly: GCA_038090935.1. Lineage (NCBI taxonomy): Eukaryota > Fungi > Basidiomycota > Agaricomycetes > Boletales > Boletaceae > Hortiboletus > Hortiboletus campestris. Next base: position 3,503 of record JBBPNN010000812.1, on the reverse strand, counting down.
CTTCATTTTCACCCAGTTTTTGATTATGTCTTCTTTCCCAGTTTTTGAAATTGCTCCTTCTGCTCTTACCCCAGTTATTTCGCTTTCTTCCCTTGATCAACTTCCCCTTTGTGAACAACATGTCATCTTTGTGTGGGTCCTCAAAGACCCCTTGGCACTGCTCCCCATTGAACAGAGTGTGGAGTTCTGGAACGATAGAGAAGTCCTCACCGCTGGCCTCATCTGTCTTTACCACAACTACTTCTGTGGCAGACTCCATCTGGCGATGACCACCAGTCATCCTGTCGACGAGGCCAACCGATGGAACAACAGACTTGCTTCCCAGCGGTTCGAGGTACTCTAGCTTCTTGCCTTCACCAACTTCTCTCATTTCTTTCACCTCGTCCCTGAGGAGATCACGCAGTAAATCCTTGCTGCCTCAGTCAGGCTATGTACCAAACAGCAACAAAGGGACCTCGCCCAAGGAACGACTCCTTCGTCCCTGCAGTCAGGACTCCCCACTCCTGAATCTACTCCAAACCTTGACTCCAGAGTTGCTACTGCAGTGACCTCAGTAGAAGTAGCTGAGCTGGAACGAGTAAGAGAGTGAATAGCCTCGCCCATGGAATTGGCAGGCTCACAGGGTGTGGAAAGGACCCCAACATCACCACGACAGGAATCCCCCGACACTGCTACTCTCTTCTTAAGACTGTTGGAAGCCAACTTACAGCCTTCAGATTTCCGATTTGCCTCAGACAAGGAAATCGATCAAGCAGTAGTACTAGCCACCGCCCTCAGATCGGCCACCCCAGAACGCTCATCCATAGAGAGAGCATCCCAGCACTCGCTGGTGGACAATCAATCCATAGATCCCAATGACCTCATGTTCACCCACTCGGACACACACTTACACACCCTATCTCAACTGTCGCATGAGGAGTTGTGCCGGTTGTTTCCCTCCGAAGAAGAACTGCAATTTGGAGAACCCACTGAACGTCTGTCACCCCTAAGTCTCCTCACCCTGTCGCCAATCACGGAATCTAGCCACAAAAGGAAAGAGCGTGATGAAGAGGAAGTAAGACCGGAGATTAAGAAGCCAGTTAAGAAGAAAAGAACAATTGTACTCTGAAAGATCTCTAGGGACAGAGACAGAGATCCTTGTTACTCAAGAATTGCCTTACAACCCCCACACATTCTATGCAAACCAGAATGATACTATACCAAGTAGAATTATCCCCATCCTTACAAAATCATGTCCCAAAGAATCAACCAAGTTCTTGCAGATGCTATGATCTCATGGAAAGACAAAATCACCGCTATTTTGGCAGAATTCAATGACAGGATGGCAGATTTACAAGCAGTATCAAATCAAGTAACACAACTCACAGCAAGTAACAATCAATTGATGGCTACAATCAATACCCTCTCTGCTGCCACACCAGGAGCAGTACCAGGAGAAGCACCATGACGAGTAGAAGTTTTTGCAGACCCTGGAGAATACGACGGGTCTAAAGCCAAGTTTGAGGAATGGTGGGCCAAGATGAAAGCTTGGCTGGAAGTCAACACCAGCACTATTGCCCCTGCCTCATATGAAGCAGTAGTGGCTGTTCTCTCACAACTCAAAGGAGCAAAAGCAGGTGGGTTCACCCAAACAAGGCTCACACAAGGAAGAGAATATACCTGGACCACTTTGGTGGATGAACTGGGAGGGCTCTTTAAGAGCACCAACCAAAAAGACTGGGCACATGCCCAATTGAACAAATGTTATCAAGGAGACAGCCCCACAAATGACTTCATTGTCCGATGGGAGGCACTATATTGACAAGCTAGTATCGATCCCTCGCACATGGTCGAACTATTAGAAAAGAACACATGTGGAGCAATCATTGCTCAAATTTTCAGAGAAGGAAAACACTGAACTTCACCTGCCCTCTATCTCCAAGAAATCAGAAGGGTTGGAACGGCGCAAGAGTCCCTTGATTTCATCAGGGGCAGAACTCAGAAGTGAGCTTTGGCTCCACAATCTAAGAATGATCTGAATGCTATGGACATTGGAGCTACAACCAAGGGCTGCTACAATTGTGGCAAAGAAGGGCATTTCACCAAAAATTGCCCAAAACCAATTGTCGCCTGTCCCGCCTGCAAATGGCTTGGAGGACAGCACAAGAAGGGCTGCAAGAAAGCTGGTGGCTGCAATGCACGAGAAGTGAACACGTCCTGGGATGACGATAAAAGCACCACAAGCGACAATGAACATGAGGTCCACAAGGCCTCAAAAGGAAAAGAACAGGACTTCTCAAAGTCCATTAAAGGTATGAGTTTCCAAGAGGCTGCCACCTGGTTCAAAGATCAGGAGGCTATCCAAAAGAAGGCAGGAAAAGCCTAAGCCCGAGGGACTTATCTGGGTGTTCCAAGGGCTCTTTCTTGAATAAGTACTCCCCTTGCCAGTTGAGGAGTCAGATGACGATGACTCAGCTGGTAATTCCCCATTTACCTACACATCAGGGGTGCCTCGTAGTGAGCACAGCAGGGACATTGAACCTGTGCTTGATTCCCCTTTCCCAAAGAACGAAACCCCAGAAACCGAAGCTTTTGTACATAACGTCAACCCTACATGAGAAATTATGCTTTTAGTTCAAATTGTGCCCCTGAGTGCACGTCACTCCCTTATGAAAATCGATGCCCTACTTGACAGTGGCACAAATGTGATCTTTATCAACAGATCTTGGGCAGAAAAACTCAAACTCCCCCTATCTAGGTTATGACATGTAATTCCCGTTTTTAATGTAGACGGAACAAAGAACTCTGCAGGAAACATCACACACTCAGTGGACCTTATGATCAAGTACCAAGGACATTGTGAAAAGGTTATGGCCGAAGTAATGGACCTCGGAAAGAATGCTCTGATCCTCGGATTCTCTTGGCTAAAACGCCACAACCCAGAAATAGATTGGGTCAAGGGCTCAGTATGAATGACACGTTGTCCAAGGCACTGTCATGCCCTCCAAGATAAGCCAGTCTTTGTTCAAATGATCAAAAAAGAAGAAGAGGACATCCAATACCAGGTTCACGCCACAATCTGCGCCCTAGAGGAAAGGTCAAAGATGGAAATAATGGCAGAGCAACTTGTTCCCTCGCAGTATCACGATTATCTAAAAGTGTTCAGTAAAGCCGAATCAGAAAGGATGCCGATAAGAAAACTGTGGGATCACACCATCAACCTAAAAGACATGTTTCAACCCAAGAAAGGTCGCATTATTCCCTTATCCATGCAAGAACAGGAGGAAGTCGCTGCTTTTCTAGATGATCAGCTGAGCAAAGGATATATTCATCCCTTCAAATCCCCACAAACCTCACTGGTATTCTTTGTTCCTAAGAAAGACAGCAAGAAATGCATGGTACAGGATTACCATTACCTAAATGAACACACTGTAAAGAACAACTACCCGCCGCCCTTAATCTCCCAGCTAGTGGATAACTTAAAAGGGGCTAAGCTATTTATGAAGATGGATCTCCGATGGGGC
>JBBPNN010000811.1:0-15471 GCA_038090935.1 Hortiboletus campestris | reverse complement strand
CGAGGCCGAGATTGCCGTCCGAGTTTACGACGCGCGTGTGAAGAACCTGCCTAAAGGAGAATTGCCTGCGTTAGGAGAATTTTTGGCACGGAGCGCGGCGTGGTCGGCGTAGACGGCGACGTTGCTGCGACTCATTCCATGACCACGACGACGAGCAGCGGTCATACATGGATTCGAGACGCGCAGAGACGTACGTGCTTCCCCGCAGTTCACCGCTCGGGGCTCATGCGTGCCAAATGCCAGGCTTGAGGCGCTCTCTGCCTACCTACAGCATCAGAAAACCTTACTCGCACGGACACAAGCAGATATCGAAAGGCTAAAAAAGCTTAGGGCAGAGGCTCTCGTGTCCCCGGAGCAGTTCGCGAATCGCAGCAATTTCCAGGTATCTCACTTTGTTCACTCGCTGTGCCACCTCAAAGGTGACTATGCGTAGGAGAATGATGCTTACTCACCCCAACTGCTGAGGATGGAAGAAAAGATATCAGACCTGCAGGATTATCATCCAGCTCAGTCCTTTCCAGCCAAGATTGACTGGGAAACGTTTTCATCAAGTGGTCTGCGTTTGCCATCAAATATCTGGCCACCTGTCATGCTCACCGTGCTACAGATGCAATACCCCTGCGTACTCTCGCCATTCGAACTCGAATTGATCACACCCAACGAACCGTCCCTTCCAATACCCAGCAGTCCCCTCTCTCTTTTCTCCAGAAATTCGTCAAGGATGCACGTAAAGTCATTCTCGACCCCGTATTTGAAAGCTTATCTGCCCCCGCTGACATGGTCGCGTTTTCCAATCCTACGGTCACTTCTAATCCTCACGTTAACTCGTCGTCGTCGAACGACCATAATCATACCCCCACTCTTACTTTACCATCCTCCCTCTCTGAAGATGAAAACGAAGAACACCAGCAGGCGCCGGTTGCCCAGGAGTCCATGACCGCCATTCGCAAACGCGAACGTGCTCGCCCAAAGATTCGCGATTTGAAGAAGCGCAAGATTAAATCAGACCTGGTTGTCGGATGCAAGCTCGGAGAGGAAGGCTCTAATGGTGTATTCGTCCGACATGACATTGAAGATGAGAGCGCAGAAGTGGATGTGAGCACTGATACGCCACAGTCTTGCGTATCTACGCCACTGGACGACCCTCCGGACCAAATCAGCGACCCTATGGATGTTGACAACGTAAACGGGGTGACTTTCGGGGAGGCGACGCAGTATACGAATCCGCCAAGAGCGCGTCAGCTTGTCGTTCTTCGGCGAGACAATGCCAATCGGTCATGTCGTACACGTAAACCATCTCTGAAACTCCAATCTCAATCTCTGACAGCGTTGACGAGGCTAAAAAATGAGCCGTCGCCTACCTGCCCTTCCCCGATGCCATCACAAAGCCTCGATAAGCGCTGTCACGATATCGCGGAGATCAATGACGTGGTCCGTAAACCGAGGACTGAACCGCTATCCGTGCAGGAGGTGAACGCAGACATAGACAAAAACAGATCTGAAACCTACAAGCAGGCTTGGTCCATTTCTGAGCAGCATCTTCTCGAACGACTTTTGGAAGAGATTCCCGACGGAGAACGGAATCGGTACGTGTCTCTGTGACGTCTCTTATCAGTTGATGCACACTCGTGGCAGGTGGGCCAAAATATCACAGGCCATGGGAGGGCGGCGGACTCCGAGACAGGTCGCAAGTCGTGTACAGAAGTACTTTGAGAAGTTGAAACGTTTTGGGGTGGGTGTAGACAACAAGGGGAAGGCAAAATCGTAGCTGATGGGACGAGGCAAATATCGGGATATGAGTAGGGTGTTGCTTGAGTGTAGGAATGGTACAAGCCTTGTAACCCTAACCCTAACCCCAAACCAGGGGGAGGACCATGTGATGAGCCATCTGCTGAGGCACGTTGAACTCACACCGTTGGCTGTACACCGCACGCGACGACACGGGCAGCCTTTTTTCTATTGTACCCGCTCCGGACGTAAACCAACACGATGTCGACCCAACGTTTTGATCCGAACAAGGCTCAGAACCTCGCCGAGGTGTGTTCTTCGAATGTTGGCACTAGCACATTGAAACCACGTTGCTCATGCGAATCTGGAATCAAGATCGAGAAACAGTACGTGCATTCCACTGTGGTGTATTGTCGCGCTAACGAATCTGCACCTGAGTCTAGATTCGCGGTTAAGGCAGTTGAACATGCGCAGGTGATTCAGACTTTGCGTGCTGCTTTTGGGGTCGTGGACCTTGCATGTTGAGTTCCGACCGCTGACCCCATCTAGACATACTGGAATCTCCTTGAGAAGATTCCGCCGGGTGAACTCAAGCTGTCAAAGTTAGTGACTGTGCTCAATTTACGCCTCGCTTGAATAACAAATTCGTCGAGCTAGGTTGGACGATGAAATCTTTGAGCATACCATGGCCACGTTTCCCGAGTTTAATGCAGAAGGCCATGAGAAACTCGTGAAACTCGACGAGGACTGGCTCAAGAGTGAAGAAGGGAAGAAGAAGTGGAGAGGTTTCATCAATCAGTGAGTGCGTCTTGTTATCTTTCCCGTATTTACACAGCTCGACATGATTTTGAGTGAATGATATGTGGGTGGACACTCACTGGGCGATTCTACGACAGATATGAAACCAAAGTAAAAGATTTCAACTTTGGTTCTCTTATACGTACAGACGCAACAAAGGAGTATTCTGAGACAAACACCATTTTCGGTCGGTTCCAATCATTATCGACCGAGTGTTCGTGCTGACTTCGCATTTGTCAGTGACGCGGATGCAGTTTCTCGCCATCGAGGTGGGTGCTTGAACAGATAACCCGTCTTGATGATTGATGGCGTGACGCCTTGTGATAGATTACTCGCAATCGACTTGGTCTCAATGACAAGGCACACGAGAACGCCAAGGCTGACTTGGAGAAGGAACGCGTGAAGAAGGAGAAGGAGGCTGCGAAATCCGTCAAGAAGAACGGGAAATCATAACCCCATGCTGGTGTGTATTGACAGAGCCTCGTCGATAAGCGTTGACATCGCGCCGGCTTTCGTCACACGAAGCGTTGTTGTGTAACTGTACATATTATCTCGGTGGGGCCGAGGCGGTGATCGTGCGGTTCAGCCGACCACGGAGATGATTTGACCGTAGACAATCAATTGTGAAACTGTTGGCATGAACAGAAGGATACGACCCTGAGATTGCCATCGCGTAAAATGGTGGTCCTGTCACGCAGTCACTATCACACGTGATGTGACTGGTCGTGCCGGACCGTCACGCCTGTGAAACGCGCGACTGTAGCCGCCATGGACGACGACGTGATATCGATACACTCGGACCAGTCCGACAACCAAGAGCATGTATCCCGCCGTCATATACTCGAGCCCGTCGTGCGGCGCGTCGTGGACGCTCTTGGTGGCCACGAGGGCGGCGTGTACCGCATGGGGGACGAAGTAAACGGTTGTCTGCGGGATCTCAAAAAATTATGGCGCAAGGACGACACGGACGACGAACGTACCGTTGCACGGATTTTTTGGGAGACAAGAGTCCTCGCAAATGACTTGATTCCCATCCTTCTTGCGACCGCAGGAAAAGGGCACGTCGAGGACAAACGCGCGATCGCGTGTGCAGACCTGGTCACCGCAATGACCTGGCCCATTGACATCGCTGAGGAGCTTCGAGAGCTGGACGAGGAGTTGGACAGGGGCACAGACTACACGCAGCTGATGCTGAGTCACTTGAACTACAAGGCCGCTCTACTCAGACCCGGCGTCATGCAGGCACTGTTTGGTATCATGTTACCTCCCCTGACAAAACCTGTGAAAGAACGACAGGAGCGTGACGGCCAAATTGTCAATGTCGTGCTCCACCTCATCCGCAATCTCACTTTCATCAAGGACCTCCCTCCGAACATGCATCTAAGTGCCGATCAGGCAGAATACTCTTCTCTTCAGACGAAGCTCGTCAAGGCATTGTCTGAAACCCACACGCTTGACCTGTTGCTCACTATTGCCGCCAACAACGATCAAGATCCGTTGTTCAATGCGTCGAACACCCTCGTTCTGGAAATCTTCTATCTTCTATATCGGGGTATCAAGCCAACGGCGTTGATCATTGACCAAACCAAGGTAACTTGCCACATTATCACGGCTGAAACATAATCGCTGAATGAAGTTCACGCAGCAACCTGCCCAAAATCTGCATCGCCTCTTGGCCGCCGAGGACAAGAAGAAGAGGGATATTGCTCGCAATGCATCATCCCGGCATTCGCGATTTGGTACGACCATTGCAGTTCGACTCAACCCCAACAAAAAGGCACAAGTTGACCGCAGTGGCGATAATGCTGAGTCTTCGGCCGCAGCCGGTGCATCTGACAGGTCATCCTCGAGGCCGCTGGTCCTCCACCGTCAAGCGGCGATCACCCAAGAATCAGGAAGTATATTGGACATTTCAAAGCACCAAAAAGCCCGGAAAGCCAATAAAGTTGATGAGTTGACTCGAGAGGACAGTCTCTCCTTTGAGGCAAGACTTGTCTTGCAGGGATTCGCGAGGGAGTTTGTGGAGTCTTGTTTTAATCGTGTGTTTGGTGGCTTCCTATCTTGGTGTGGTTCTCACACTGTTTGGCTCGCCTGCAGCGTTTCTTTCCTCGTTGTTGAAGGACATCAAGTCGGAGCGACCCAAGATCACCGAAAAGGATCATCTTCGCCTATTGTACACTACCAAGTGGCTTCTTGAGTTCTTCCTCAACTTACGATCTAAGGAGAACATCGTCGATGGCCACCGAAAGTGGAATCTCGGCCTTGTTGCGGAGGTGACTGATAGGAGCTGGATCGTTTGGGTCCTCAGACGAATGAGGGAGGCGATGGAAGACAAAGTTCGTTTTTAATTTTCTTTTGAAACTGATTGGTGGCGTATATGTCGTTTGATTTATCTAGCCCAAGATGTGGAACGAATTGCAAGCAGGTATCGAATGCCTAACGCAGCTCTTTCTCTTGATCGACGACATGTCTTCATCGGTAATCTCCGATCCAGATCTCAACGACGCCGCACGGCTGCTCCAGCAGCAACTGATCTATAACGGCGATGTTCTTGACATTGCTTTGGAAAGTTTGCGATCTTACAGGGAAGGCACGCAATCATTGACTTATCTCAACTCGAGCGTATATTTGGCCTATGCCCTGCTACGCATGTTGGAACGTTGGGGGAAGGAGAACAGCAGTGCGATGTACGTGAGAAAGAAGGCGATCAGAAAAAAGAAAGGCAAAGGCAAGTTTAGATCCTATTTCTCCGTCTGACAGTGCATGGCGTCAACATGACCCGATTATGAAGGGAACGGTCCTTCGGAAGAAGATGGCGTGCCTGACGTTGAAGATGAAGGTGACGCCGAGGAAGGGGAAGATATGGTCCATGAGACGATGTTCACTTTCGAAGCCTTTGAGATGGTGCGTGACCGTGACTGTGCACGCGGGCACCGCACGGCTCTGTACTGAAACAATTGTGCCCGATGACAGAAATTCGCACACTCCGAGATTACACGGACATTGCTGTTCTACCTCTCACGCTACAAGGAGTTCGACTCCCCAGAGTTAATGAAGAGGGCTGTGGACCTGATTCACAGACAAGTCGTAAAAGCCAAGGCGGAGGGCTTGTATTTCAATGTAAGCACCATTTCACGCCTAATGTGCGTTTATATGTACGTCAATAGGTCTCGACTCTGCATCTCTTCAAATCTATCCTCGACGATCAACGGTCGCTTCCGAAGGACCAGCCGTACAAAGATCTCATACAGCTGATAACGTTCATATTACGAAAGTTCTTCAAAACCGTGGAAGAAGAGCCGTTCCTCATGATTGAGGTGAGGCATTCATCTTAGCTTATCTATTGTCCGCAGCCCGCAATGCTTATCGGGTTCTCGGTGTCTTGCAATCTAGGCGTGGTATCCCATGAACCGCGGACACTGGAAGCAGTACTCCAGTTGGGAACCTGAGCCGAAAGTAAATCGCAAACAAGGGAAGGCCGAAGACAACGGCGGTTTCTCACGGGAGGTCCAAGTCAAGAAGGGCTATTCTTGGAGCGAACAAATCGGTATCGCCGTTGCTGCGCTCGTCGAGGAAGGCAAGTCAGAATTAGTGGAGTGGGTAAAAGACGTAAGCAAACGCATCTCGCCACGCTTTCGACACAAGGCTGATGGACACCTGTCGTGGGTGGGTCCAGATTCTCGTGTTAGTCATCCGCCAGCGGCAGCAGATTGTCGATGAGACGGATCAAAACAATCGGGACGATGATGCCGATGATGCCGATGAGATGGAGGATGTCCGGCGAAAGAATGCTGGTCCCTCCAAGGAAGCCATTTCCAAGTTCATTGACTATGGTGCGTCAGGCCGTCCCTGGAATGCATGGACGATATTGAGTGACAATGCAGAAATTCCTTACATTGACGATGAGCATGCCGATGCTGCTACGAAAAACGCGAGGCTCAAGCTTATGTTCCGTTTGCTGGAGTTTACGATCCTGGACATGGGTATGTTATGTGTCTCTGGCGTGATTCTAGACATGTTAAGCTGAGAGTGTTTATAGATGCCAAGGAGCTCCAATGGGTCGTGCCCGCCTCGATCGCGCCGCCCGTTCTACGGGAGCGATTGAGCGTTGTCGATCTGTACTTGAAAAATCCAATCGACTTGGAGGGAAAGAAGGCGGGTGAGATGCTCAGTAAGAAAGCGCGCAGACGCCGCAGGCGGCGATCGCCATCGCTCGGCTCCGACGTCGAACTTCCTGATGACGAACCCCGACCGTACAAGAAGGAGAAGAAGAGGAAGGAAGAGAAGACGTACAAGTCCGCTCAGTTCATCGAAGACAGTGAGGAGGAGTACGGGGACATGGAGGCTTTCCTTGAAAGGGAGAAATTGCTGCGGGAGAAGACGGCACGCGCTGCCGCTGAGAGCGGCAAGATCGCGACGATGCGCGCGACTGGAACGAAGAAGCGACGGAAAAAGGATGCCATCCCATCGAGCGCAGAGGAGGTGGAGGATGCGGCGCACGTCGCTCCAAAAGTGTTCTCGGACGATTCCAACAGTGACGATGAGATCTTCAAGTCACTGCGCCGCAGTCGGTCACCGTCAGCCCCGCCCAAAACACGACCGAAACCGCGTTTAGTTCGGAAACCGAAGCCTGCAGCCGAGACAATCAATATTTCAAGCGACGCTGAGCAGCAGGCACAGGAACGACGGGCGCCTACGTCGCCAACGTCTGCGGTTCTTCGGCCTGCAAGGAAAGGGCGCGTTGTGCTGTCAGACGATGAGGTGTAGTTATTCGATGTATGAGTTGTACGTTTTCTGAGGAGACCTGCAATGTCTTTTTTTTTTCTTTGGTTCGCCTAATAAGCTTCTTGTAACAGGTATGCATCCTCCCGGATGAAAATGGCCAACGGCCTCTACTGACCGCGCGACGAAGCGTCTTCGCTGTCAATTTTTGGCTGTGCAGCGCTCCACTACCACCAGCTTCTACCATCCAGGGACCCGATCCGATCGCTCCGTATCGTCTTGAGCGCCAAGCCCCTGTTGGTCATCACGCCCTTGAATAATGGGGCTGGCCGCGACATCGCGCAACTCCCGTGACCTGGTGAACTGAGTTGAGCTAATCGAAAGCTAGCTTTTATCCTTTTTACTCGTGCATATGCTACCCTGATATCTTCCCAGTCTCCCAAGGCTCCACCCGCCGTCATGATAATCAGATCACGCGTGTTGTCAAAGGACGCCACAACGACTCGAGTGACTATTTCCGGGAGGATAGTCACCAAGTCCCCACACGTTATTACACGAGGCACTGCGAGCGAGATATGCTTTTGCGTTCGTGTTGGAACATGGAGTGTATTGTTTACGACGGGCGTTATGGCATGTGCGGTACGTTACCCCTCTACCGTTGTCTCACCTTTTCCCCTCTTGTCTTTTACATGCATGACAACCCCCGCACCGTCCCGCACTCCCAGACCGCCGGCTCCCCATTGCGTTTTTCGGGCTCATTGTCTCGTCTCGCTTGGTTGTGGGGTGAACTGCCCTCGCGTCATCTCGGGTATTTGGTTCTTCCTCTCTCTGTCATCTAGTCAGACAACGTTCATGTTCAACCCTGGTTCGACAAGATGTACGTCGTCGGAAGATGCCGGTTCTCCCCCCAATATACGAGGTAGCGTCTTGAATTCCGGGGGGGGACCCTTCGATGAAGATGTCCGTCCGTTCTCCATTTCGACATTGCAATTCCCGGGGCCCCCTCTTTTTGTTATTGATTGTTTATGCCCCAACTCGGACGTCGACCCAAAGATGAACGTGAACGTTGGCGCAATGCTATAGGGGGGAAGAAGACAATCGAGAGTCGCGTCATGAGCTCATTTTTACATACATAAAAGGTACGGGCGTGTTCATGACTCGGTTCTTGGCAGCTGATGGCCGTCAATGTTCATGTTGGATTATGTACCTTGTCGTCGAGATAAACACTCGTCTTCCTTTCAGTACCACATTCCAGTAGGGTCGTGGGGCCCAACGACCAACGACGCGTAAATGGGGATAGCGCAGGAACAGAACAGGTCCGTCGATTTTCTTTTTCTTTTTTCCGCGCGCCGTCTTTCAATCACAACTCCCAACTCTCACCTGACTGGTGGAAAGTCGCCGAGCGATAACGTGTTGCAGGTGCCTAGGACATTGGCGTTCCTGGTGGCTGGCGTCTATTCGTTCGACTCTTGTCTTTTTCATGAGATTGTTTGGAGGGTTTGCTCCTACGACCTTTTCTTTTCATTTTCGCCCACGAGCGAATGCATCATGACCGTTCGAAAGACGAACGCCTTGGGTTTATCTCGGCTAGATATCATTTGCCCTTGCCTTGAGCTTTCCACGAGGCTGTCCAACTATACCAAATAAGGTTACATTTTGAGATGGGAATCTCGATTTCTTTCCCCTTATCCAAGCGCAAGCGCAGGGAAAAAAAAAATTGAATGGATGGACCCGGGTGGACACGCTCAGGTTCGCAGGAATATACGGGCGGCGGATCGACTATAGTGCGCCCCCTATGCGCAAAAACGGGGGTCCCAACATGTGTGGCAGGACGACGGTCGCGAATAAGAAACGACTCGGATGTCGTTGTGTGCTCCGATTGGGAAACGACTTTGGTGGCGCAGGTACTGACTGTATTGAGAACGAACGATGGTATCATCACATCGAATTTGAAAAGGCACCACCTTGTGGGTTCAGGTGAGTGCACGTCTCCGTCCGCCACCGACACACTTGTAGGTCCGTGTCCAATGGGAGGGAAGGGAAGGGAAGAGATAAGTAGAGGGGGGGCGCTCTGCACGTGTGTTCGGGTCCTTTGTGCGTGCCTCCATTGGGGTTGTCTCAGCCCGTGTGCTTGAAAGAAGATTTATTCTGCACATTGGAGCAAACCTACCGAATGGGTCTGGAGTATGACAGATAATTATTCTTAGGCGAACAGAACCGACAGGTATCTCTGATCGGGCGCCTCAACCCCCCCTCGGTGCAAATTAGACGTAGGTTACACTTGACGAGGGTCGAATGTCGACACGGAATGTTTGGGATGGGATTGTTGAATGGGTCAACGTACTGCCGTGGTAAAGCGTGATCGAGTGCAGAGGCTCGGCGCCGACGTGACAGAGACGATGAAATTACGCGGGTACTTCAGCCGATGGCATCTCAGCCAATCAGCGGAGGGTATCGCGCGATCAATCTTGGGAGCGACTTGCACAGCCGGAGCGTGGGAGCGGCTCGTTGAGCCGGGAGATGCCGATTGAATTGAGGTGGGGGACTGGTCGAAAGTGGAGATACGAAGCGGCTAGATGTGGCAAAGCCGAAGGTTGGTGCCACCGATACGGATGGAGAAAAAAAGGCCCATGTTAGCCACGGACTCAGGTCGGGGACATCCGGGCGCACGGTGAAAACGTGTTTTTTTTTTCTTCTTCTCCTACGACGGCGGAGGCAGGAACCTGAATCACAGCGGAAAGGGTGGGTGATATGACGAGGATTTGCCGGTTCGGAGGGGTGGCACACGGATCTTACGAGGGTGTGAAAAGGTCCGGCCGCATTGCATGTATCTTGGAAACGACACAAAAGAGGGCTAACGACGTGAGCGCGTGGGGTCGCTGGGCTGCATATTGCTGGAGCAAGACTGCCAGTGATAGCCGGTGTGATCAGCTTTGGCACGGAAAAGGCAAGTTGGGCGGTAATTTGATCAGGATGGAAGGGGGAGAGGAGAGGTCGGTGCCAGTGAGGTGGATGCAGGGAAGGAAAATCTATAGACATGGGACGACCCTTGGGGCGAGATCGCCAAAAAGTGCCATATTGACAAGGTCCGGAAATGGAGCGAGATCTCAGGAAGAGCGGAAGAAGACGGAGTCCCTGGCGCGGGCGCAAGTCGGTCATGTGAGATTGTCTGCCGTGGATATCCGAGGATGATGTTCACACTCACACCGTACAATGAGAGTCGACGACGTGCCACTCAGCGAACGAGGGAGGCGGAGATGGGGAGGGGAGCATCGCGGAGATATCTGAGCTTGAAATTAATCGAAAGAAAAACGGAGCTAAACTCGAAAAAGAAAATTTGGCTGATCGGGGATCAACAGAGGAACACATTCCTAAGGCACGGGGCCATTCGCAGCGACCGCACATTGCCGCGCCAGGGTGCACGCACGAAAATTGCTGGGACGCGAGCGAGTGGATCGGCCAGCTGTACCGATCAGATGGGCGTGGTCCGGGGAGGGCGGCGTGGGGAGCGCAGGGGTGCGGAGGACGGCAGAAGGTGATTGCCTGGCTTTTCGAGGGTGGTGGTTCTCGGGTTCGTCGAGATTTGATTTGAGATTTGTTGGGAGAAGGGAGGAGGACAAGGTTTGTCACCAGGGTCGCATTGAGGACATGTCGGCTGATTTGACAAGGCGAATAATTCGGAATCCGAGGCAGTGGATTCTTGCGGGCCAGCCAAGCCACCCCGGGCGTCTGCACAACTGCAGTGCGATACCAACTATAATAACTCTCCCTCCTTTTTTTGCAACCCCGACGCCCTCTTCCTCTCCCTCCAAGTTACGTGATAACGTACATGTCCTCAATGGCCCACGCCGCTGCTGAATCCGTCTCGTCACAACAGCAAGATCGTCCAGAGCGCAGCCGTAATGCAAAGGCCCAAGCTCGCCATCGCGCAAAGCGCAAGGCCTACATCGAGCAGGTGCGTCCCCCCATCCTCGCGGAGACTCTCCAACCTCCGCGCCCCAAAACGCGATCCCAACGCGCCCACTCATCCCCCGTCTGACAGCTCGAACAGACCGTCACAAAGCTCCAGACTGCCCTCGGCTTCACCCCAGACCAGGTCGCCGCCCTCCCTCCCCCCCTAGTCAAGATTCGTGAGCTCGAGCAGGAAAACAACCGCCTTCAAAAGGAGAACGAGGAAATGCGGCGGCTCCTCGGCGAGTCGGACCACAGACATCTCTCAGAATACAGGAGGCACTCCCTCCACTCCTTCCACGACTCCCGTGGCGGTGACCGTGACTTCAAGAAACGAAAAATGGACGATCTTTACATCGTGAGCCTCCTCCTTGCCCGTCCTCGCCCACAAAGCTGACTTGCCCACCACAGGGTCCCGACACATCTCACCCTGACACCCTCCCGCGCCCACCCCCCCTAACAATCCCCCAGCCGCTGTCCCACCACCAATACAGCAACATTCCGTCCCACAACTCGTCCTCTGCACATGGTGCCAGCAACGGCTCCTCCTTGTTCGCTCTTCACGCGCCAGCTTTCCACCAACTGCCCAACACCCCCTCCGGCTCGAGCTCAACATCCAGTCCTCCGTTTTCGGCGAGTGTCATTCCCTCTTGTTCCGCTTGTTCGTCAAGCTATGAATATTAATGACCAGTCGTCTTCCACCCACCAGCAGCCCGCCCAAATGAATCCGTCCTCGCATTCACCGGCGAACAGTCGTCCCGGTTCGCTATCACATACCACGCTGACCAATAGTTATCACTCCAATCACTATGGGTCCGTCAAAGTCGAGGACGATCATTATGGCGTAAGTGACGCAATCTCTCGTATACCTCTCCCTCATCTCTGAACTCTCAGTCCTCCAACCACCATAACCAGAACCACCACCACAACGGGCAGTCAAATCACTATCATACAACTTTACCCCCTTTCGCGCACACTGTCTCCGAGACAGGTGACATTGACACCTGGCACGCGCACACTTATTCGGCTGAGCGGGGCGGACAAGTGCACCGCTAGAACATTACTGCCGAATACTTTTCTCCTCTTTTTTTTTGTAGACTATACCCCGTTTATTGCTATCGTCGCACCTCGACCACCTTGTCATTGCATTCGATATTTCCTTTGCCGCACCATAGATTCATCCACATTCTAACTAATACTTATTTTCTGCACTGTACAGCTTTATTCATGCATTCTAGTGGATATGTGCATACATGTATAATACCCCGTAGCTCTCCTAATGTACATAGCGCAGCTTCTTCCCATGAGCGGTGTCGGACTGCGTGTGATCGGACACGGTCGTGATCGAGAATGTAACGCGTTTCGGTGACAGTTGTGTGTCATGCTGATGCCGTTTGGGTAAGAACGTCAATTTACCTTGACTTGTGGGGATCTGATACGTTACGTATTTATGCTGCATATTCCCTCCTCCATCTCCGATTTTCGCACTCAGGCTTTCCTCTCTTCCGGCGCCATCGTATATCCCCAAGGAAAAAAAGAATGGACGGCGTCACGGCCGAGAACGAGAATTCTTCTGGGCTGCGAAATGCGCTAGTCTCAATCCGTTCCAGCTTCTGATGGAAACTCGCGCAAATTCCCAGCCTTTTATGATTCATGTCTGATCTCTCCGCACAAAGAATCGGGCAATGTCACTTCCTTTTTTTTGTCGAGGTTGTTCGATACCTGGTTCGTGATGGAAATGGAAGTATTGGCCGATTTGCCCCGCCGCATTATAATTGCTATTCGGTCGAGCAGAGCGGGGCTAATTTATGGGCGTCGAATTCGGTTGATGGGGCGGAGCATCGTTCATCCAAAGCAAACCTTAGTATACTTCCAGCTCCAATTCAACGAGATACTGTCAACATGGTCATTGGTCAGTCGTTCCCTCCATCAGAATTGTGATGGGCTATGACCGCTATGGTGTAGTTGCTTCGCTGACTTGGATGCGATGTCAATGGCTCCAACGCGGCACGGCCCTGCCACCGCCTGGTGTCGCTGTCACTCCGCGCAGCACCACTCTTCAGGCGCCGAATGCTCCGGCACTGCGCAGCTGAGCATGAAGCAGTGTTTATTGTCCAAAGCGGGCAACAAACGTGCCACTCGTCCACACTGGTCATCCACACTGGTCCATCCTGGCCACAATACGCCACCGGGGTGTGTGGACCTTTGTGCGTTGGACCACCGAGAAGACCTACAAAACCCCGGTCACGACATCCACCTAGCCAGGGTCTATTCCGTTTTCATTCCCTTAATGCCTTCGGCCGAGTCTGTGCGTCCGGTATCCTACGTGCCTCGTCGCTTCGCATCGGGCACGTTCCCTGTCTCGAAATATTACAACCTGAGACAGATGCTGTACAACTACTCAAGGAGCAGGGACCATTCAAAGGGGGATACATCCGACCAAGTCATTCCTTCATTCCCTTTTAGCGATGTCCCTGTATATGCGGATACGGTGGATATTGAAAGTAGGTTGCATGTCAACTCGTCAACGTTTTTACTCATACCCCTTGCCCTTGATTTGTCCAGCGCTGGCGTTTCACGAATTTTGGGGTTGCCTCTTGACGCCAGACAATGTAGCCGCCCGCATCTGTACGGACGATCTCCGCTATCATGTTTGGGTGGCGACCAAGCGCGTCGTCGAGTCTGCGCTGTGAGCACATATACTCACGTGATGTGCTTCTTATCATTCCTCATCGCTGCATTAGAATCAAGCTAACCGACAAGGAAGCGCTCATACAAGCGGTCATGGACCAATTCGTGAGTCTGACTTGCCAGCACCCTTGAGCGCGGCGTTTGAAAAATGTGCGTTCATAGATGGTCGAGCTGGGCCTGGTGCTCCTTGATCTGTGTCCAGGCCCACTCGTGCTCTTTGTCGATCCGCGTCTTCAAGATGATTCGGAACAGATGGTATCGAGGGCCAAAGCGATGGTGGCCAAGTTCGATGAAGCGCAAGTACGGCGATGGCGAATCATTGTTACGGTTCGATGTCTCTCTACTTTTCTTGTCCATGTCTGAGCTAATACGCGGACCTCTTTGTTTTCGTAGTTGCCTGCCACTGAGGATGGAATCTGTGCTTCCCGAGAGCTCACCAGGCGGCACGGTATCCAAACGCACCTATCGTTGGTATCGTGCATTGCGCACGCTGCTGCATGTATCGAAGCGGGTGCGGGAATAGTGAGCATGAGTGTCGAGCCGGTGAGCTCCATGTACGCCGATTTGTCTTGAAGCAACTGACGATGCTGCATCTAGATCATGGAATGGTTCGAACGGCAGTCCGTTACCCGTGCAGGATGTATTTCACAAGATCACCCCGGGATCGAGGCGATACAGTCTTGCGCCACGTTCATACATCGTCATAGGCTCAACGCCACCCTGCTCACGACCGATGTTCGAAAGGTAAATTGCATGGTCTTGGCCTTGCGGTCGCAATGTTGATCTGTCCGTACAGTGGGCCGAGTTGAAGCAATTGGGCGGTATCGGCGCGACGGCACTCACAAAGGACCAGCTGGACCAGATTCCGATGCAGCGAGTGGCGACGTGGTATCCGCGACCAGACGATGAGTCGCCTGCGACCCTCCGTGCTCTGCAGGCAGAGTACCCATCGCATTCCCTGGACGCGAACAAGGGCTTTTTGGCTTCTCTATCTGCCGAATCTCGAAGCTTGGTTTCGGCTGTACTCTACGTGCGCTTAAGCAAAATGGCAGCCCATATGGAAACGATCGAGAAGGCCGTGTGGTATGAAATCAAGCAGCGTATCCGTCTAGAGACGATCCCACTCGAATCCCTCTATCGACGTCGTCCATCCGACCTGACCGAAACGCGATCCTCACGCAAGTCAACGTCTGCCAGTGGCAAGTCCACTTCCTGTGAACGGTCCAAGTCAAGACTCCGGCGCAGCTCCCGGCAGGAGAAGGAACCCGAACAACAGAAAGAGCCCATCGCCGATACGATGGTCGAAGGCGTCGACTACTTTTAATATTTATTTTACTCACTCCACACATTCCCTTCCATTTTTTAAACCCTTCTTTTTGACACTGTTGCACACATCCCCATATGTATCCCTTGCCAATTGCTGTATCTTTCCTAAATGCCCCGTATGGGCTTCATCCCCATTTGCGTAGACGCAGCCCCAAAAAAATAAAAAAAGTTCACCACCTCATTCTTGCTCGCGAATTCGTTGCACATGCTTTGTTTGATGGGTGGGCGGCGACCCCCTATCCTTCAGTGACCCAA
>JBBPNN010000810.1:0-15472 GCA_038090935.1 Hortiboletus campestris | reverse complement strand
GTATGGGATGGACTCATACATAATATTGATGTGTACCATGCTGATCCAGTTTCCAGCAAGCATCAGGTTTTACCACTAGTAGGTACTTAAGGCTCGATGCCACCACCAGAGAACTCCAGTCTAGTTCTCTTGGTGCTTTCCCCTAAGTGCTATAAGAAGGACTCTCTTGGCCTGACAAGCCTCCTCTACACTTTACTCCTGAGTCCAAGTTTCCTGTTGGCAACCTAAGCAAGCTACACTTCAGGGTTGTTTCACCGATGAGATGAGAAGGTATTGGAAGAGTGCTGAGAGGATGGACTCTTAGAGTTCGCTGCTCATTCTGGGAGATTGATTGTTCATTGTTTACATGATGGTTTTCAATTTGACCTTAATACTCAGACACTGGAAGCTTACATAACTCTTGGCGTTGTCCTTCATTTAGAACAATGTGAGTCAACTTCCAGGTCTACCCCAGAATCACAAGACCCCCCTCCTTATCTTTCTGCTACAATCAATTACTTGATTCCACCTGGTGTTCCTTTTGAACTTCCTTGCCCCTTCTGTGCTCATCTCTTGGAATGAGGACAGATTTGCAATCACAATGAATGAGGCTCTGTGGTGATTTGATGTTTTAGTCCTGACCTCACTTGAGTGGACTTAATCTCTCATCCATTCTCCGTGCACAAGATAATTCATACAGGATCTCCTACTTCCTATACAGGAGTCTATCCTACTCATGTACCTTCGACCTCTCTCACTTCCGAATGTTGATCACCTTCTACCCCTCCTAACTCACTATCTGTTATGCTAAGCATAGAACCTAGCTTTAATTGGTGAGATCTTTGTGATGAACAATGAGTAAAGTATCTGGTTGCTAGAGGGCTGCGACCTCAAAGCAAGAATTGAAGAGTCTACTGTGCTTGATAGGCATAGAGACTAGAGAAGGGTCTCACATAATAGATCACAATCTACTAAACGGGTTGGGCTAGAAACTACACTTGAATTGTGTAGAACTAACTGGGAAAACTACAAGTACACTGGGTGTTTACTGTATATACTGGGAGCAGACCCTGAATAAGAAGTCCTAAAGGAAAAACAGAACAGCAGAGTGCTATTCTAAAAGGGGATACGTCCATATGGAGAATGGAACAGAAGAAAGAAGATATATGAAATAGGAAACAGGAGTTCCAGCAGGAAAGGAACGGAACTTTGTCAGACTAAAGGGAATCAGAAGGAACATTGAAGAAGGAAGTGAAATCAGAGTCCTTGGATTTCCATGCAGTTATCCATGAGTTGAACTCAAGTTCCTTGTCATTGACATCGCAACATGCCTACTTTGACACTAGAGATTTCCCAGAATCCACTCCTGTACCAATGGGACAACTTTATGAACAACACTGTGATGGACCTGTCCAGTATGGACTTACAAGAGCTCCCCACCAATCCCATGGTTGAGGAAGGGTTACCTCCTCACGTGGTCGTGGAACTCCACTTTGTGAGGTTCCAGCATCATTGAAAGCTGGGTCCAGGAGATTGGAAAACTTGGCAGACATGTTATCCCATTAAGGATCCTTGGAAGAGGAAGAAATGCAAGACACGCATCTGGAAGCAGTATTCCAGAGCTGGCAGTACCACACTCTAACTGAAGAGCAGGTAAAAAGAGCTGACTGCTTGGTCTATCCATTTCAGAATAGACCTTGTGAGACCAGAATCAGGTTTTTGACCTTGATCAACAGTTTCATGTATCAACATGAAACTATTGGCTCTGCCTATGAAGGCACTGGTTGGGCTTTCCTGACCAAGACTTATTACCACACCCTTTCTACTTGCATTCACTTCCAATGTTATGAAATCATTATTCACTCTCACCTTCCTCCTACTACCAGTCTGTTTTATGTTCTCAAAGACTCTCTAGAGCCAAATTGGCACCTCCTGGGCTACTTCTATGAAGACAAGTTGTATAAGCTGTTACGCTAAGCATAGAACCTAGCTTTATCGGTGAGAGTCACGTGACGATCAATGAGTAAAGTAACAAGTCTTGAGCTTGAGGGCCGCGTTAACCTCAGAGCTAAGTCAAAGAGTCTACTATGCTTGATAGGCATAGAGATTATGAGAAGGGTCTTGACAAGTAGATCACAATCTACCAGCAAATTGGGCTAGATACTACACTTGTATTGTGTAGAACTAACTGGGGAAACTACAAGTACACTGGGCATTTATATACTATGAGTGGACCCTGAATATGAAGTCCTAAAGGGGAAACGGAACAGCAGAGCACTGTTCTAGAAGGGGATACGTCTGTAAAGAGAATAGGGTTAAGGTAAACTGTGAAAGGAAATGGAAGTGGAGCAAAGGAAGACATACTGTGGACTGCAGAAAGGATCAGGAGTTCCGGATGGAAAAGAAGAGCAGAAGAAGAACGGAACTCCGTCTAAGGATCAAAAGAGTTAGAAGGAAGATCAAAGAAACGGGCGAAATCGGAAGTAGAGTTCTCAGGTTCCCATGCAGTTATCCACGAGTTGAACTTGTGCTCCTCGGCCTCGGTCATCCAGGGGATTTCTGTAACATTATCCCTGTTGTATGCCTAAGACACCATCTCAGAATCCATTACTTCCATCGTCGCTGTCGGTTTCGTCAGGGTCCCTGCCGTTGGCTCTGGAGAGGTAGACCAGACAGGCAGATTGGATATGTCCGGGAGCGTGAACCTGACAGTAGGGGCACTGGTAGGTTGGGCAGTTGGGACAGAGGTGGCTGGGGCTGCCACATACGAAGCAGCGGACAGCTGCGTGATTGTGACATTGAGGGAGCGTAATTCCTCAGACAGTTGTGATGGCAGGTCTGGGCAAGGATTGGAATATGGATTCGAGGGTGCTGACCAACCGAGAGAAGTTGAGGTCAGGGGCAGGTGTGGGTTGGCATCGGTGAAGTGGGGATGGCACAGGAAGAGGGTTTGGCGACAAAGGGGGTTGGCTTTCTTCTGAGGTCGCTGCAGTAGCAACTCTGGAGTCAAGGTTCAAAGTAGACTTGGAAGAGTCAGAGAGCTCGGAAGAAGGGGGCGTGGCTGTTGGGACGAGGTTCCTTTGTTGCTGTTTGGTACAGAGCCCGACAGTGGCAGCGAGGATGCGCTGCATGATCTCCTCAGGGACAAGGTGGAAGAAACAGGAGAAGTTCATGGAGGAGAGAAGTCGGAGGACCTCATACCACTGGGCACTGAGCCTCTGGTTCCATCAATTGGCATTCTCAATGGAAAGATTGGCGGTCATTGCCAGATGGAGTCTGCCACGGGAGTAGTTGTGGTAGGGATGGATGGGGCCAGCAGTGAGGACTTCTCTATCATTCCTGAACTCCGCACTTTGTTTAATGGGGAGAAGTGCTGAGGGGTCTTTGAGGATCAACGTGAAGACGACATGTCATTCACGAAGGGGAAGTCAATCAAGAGAGGAAAGCGAAATAACTGGAACGAAGAAAGAGGAAAGTTCAAAGGTAATGGACAAAGACATATCAAAAAGAAACTGAGTCAAAGACGAGATTCCTGGGTGTTTAAATACCCAGGGGGGAATCCAAATTGAGGAAGCAGAAAGACTCGGGTGGAGCAGAAACAGAAGGAAGCATGGGAAGACGGAATTCCAGAGCTTCTGCAAATCAAAACGGGATCAGGTGGAGTTGGGACTGCGGAAGGCAGTGATGCTGCGGACTGCGGACACAGAATGGGGGAGATAGGCTGGCAGAGAAGAAGGTTAAAAGAGGTGAGTGATGGATCGTGAGGAATTTAACGAAATCCCCATGTATCAATTCCTTCTAGTAACAATTTCTTTCATCACATTGTGTTTGGTCTTGGTGACTGTGCTGGTCATTTTGGTCCTGACACGGGGAATCTTGGATCTCCAAGAGTGGGTGTCGGAGCATCAGGTGCCCATAGTGGTGCATGGGCAGTTTAGTGAGCCAACTTGCTAACATTGAGGGAACAAGCTGACTTTGTCAGATAGTGAGGAAGTCCTTCGAGGTGATGGCATATAATCCTCATTGGATTCATGAAGGAAAGAAGGGATGGGAGGATCCTCAACGACTGGAGCAGTGGAAAGTTTTCAGTCTCTCAAATAATCAAACCATGGAGTGGGGCGACAGAGTAACCGGAGGTTGGGGCAGTGGAGGAGGAGGATGGGGCGGAGCTGGCGGTGACAATGGTGAAGACAAAAATTAAGGCAATGTAACCATAGCAAACTCTTTAGGTCTAGAGAGTTTGTAGGCTCATAACATGTACTTTGCATGTGAAAGATGTGATTCCAGTTCCCAAGTATCCTCAGCACAAGAGTAGCCTTTCCAAGAGACAATAAATTGTCGGCGTCCAGGTGATCCTCAGTGAGAATGGATGGTCTCAATTTCGTACTCCTCTTCTCCTTCGATGATCTCAGAAGGAGGGTTAAAGTAATTCGGTCCATGTTCATCCGTCTCAGTAAAGGTCGAAAGAAGGGAGGCATGAAAGACATTGTGAAGTTTCTTCCAAGTCGGGGGAAGATGAAGTTTGTAGGCATAAGGAGAAATGACGGCATTGATCTCAAATGGTCCTTTGTGGCGAGGAGCAAGCTTGCAAGAGGGTAAATTGAACTTAAGGTTTTGAGAATTGAGCCAGACCTTGTCTCCTACTTTCCAGGGAGTAAACTTCGTTCCAATGTGCTCTTTGACAGTTTGAGTGGCTTTGGCGTGAGCGGCAGTTGCCTCCTTTCATGCAGCATCAAGAATTTCTAACCACTTTTCCAAGGTGGGAAGAAAGGTGGTTCCAATTAGCAGATAAGCACGGAGTTCATACCCATGCATCAGAGAGAATGGCATAGTGTTGGTAACAGAGTGGACAGCAGAGTTATGTGAAAACTTGGCCATCAGAAGGAGTTCAGCCCACTTTGAGGCGTTTCCTTGGCAAAAGATGCGGAGATAGGTTTCAAGTTCTTGATTAACCTGTTCAGACTCTCTGTCAGTCTGAGAGTGGTAGGCGGTGGAGAGGGTGACGTTGTAGGAAAGAAGCTGAGCAAGCTCTTTGGCAAAGGCAGAAGCGAATTGAGGTCCTCAATTAGAGATGACCTTATCATGAAGTCCAAATCGGCAAAAGACGTTCTTGAAAAAGAGGGACGCTATCCCTGCTGCATCAATAGATTTGTTACAAGGGATGAAAATCACCCCCTTAGTAAGCCCATGGTCGACCACAACCAGCACAGAATCAAAACCAGAGGATAGGGGGAGGTTGGTAATCATGTCACAGGAAATCTGCTGGAAAGGCCGACTCGCTGTGGAGGAAATAGGACACAAACTGGAGCCACCGGATGGGTGTTGACCTTGTTCGCTTGACAAATAGTGCAACCTGCAACAAAGCAGCGAACAAAGGGGGTCAGACCAGGCCACCAATAATTGCGTTGCACAAGGTGAACAGTGCGGAAATACCCTCCATGACCCCCAGTGAGCAAATCATGGAGGGACCTTACAAGGTCTTGCCAGGCAGGCTCAGGAACATAAAGACGGCCCTTGAAGTACAAGGCACCATCAATGAAGGTCCAGTCCTTCGGGGAGGCACGAGGGAAGAGTGAGTTGCCTTCAGTCAAGGCTTTCACAGTGTTGGAGACAACGGGATCCTCTGCGGTGTGGTGGGTGATCTTCTCAGCAATGAGAACATCCATTTGCCCAATGATCACTTCAGAGACGTCTGTTGCAGCAGGTGCTACAGAAATCCCCTGGATGTCTGAGGCCAAGGAGCACAAGTTCACTTCGTGGATTTCTGCGTGGGAGCCCGAGGACTCTTCTTCCGATTTCCTCCATTTCTTCAATCTTCCTTCTGATTCTTTTGATTCTTAGACAGAGTTCTGTTCTTCTTCTGATCTTCTATTCCAGCCGGAACTCCTGATCCTTTGCGCAGTCTGCAGTATGTCTTCCTTTGTTCTGCTTCCGTTTCCTTCCGCAGTTTACCCTTGACCCATTTCCCTTTACGGATGTATCCCCTTCTAGGACGGTGTTCTGCTGTTCCGTTTCCCCTTCAGGACTCCTTATTCAGAGTCCGCTCATAGTATATAAGTACCTGGTGTACTTGTACTTTTCCTTAGTTAGTTCTATGCAATACAAGTGTAGTATCTAACTCTTCAATTCGCTTAGTGGTTAACGAGGTCCACAAGCTCCAACACTCCGACTTTACCCATTGTTCATCACGTGACTCTCGCTGATAAAGCTAGGTTCTACGCTTAGTGTAACAGCAGGAACATCCAGAAGAAGAGTGACGGCGGTGTTGTTGGCGGATGTGTCGACGACATCCCAGCGGGAGAGCACATCTGCAGGACCCATGGCAGAGCCAGGTTGATTGTCCCAGTGGAGGTTGAAGTCCTGCAAGAACATCAACCAGCGAGCCTGTCGGTGAGAGAGGTTTTGAGGAGACTTGAAGTACATCAAGTTCCTATGGTCCGTAATCACCATGACCAGGTGATTGGTGCCCATGAAGTATTGTCACCATTCCTCGAGGGCCCATATGACAGCGAGGAGTTCTCAGTCATAGATATCGTAATTTCGCTCAGCCGGAGCGAAAGTCTTCGAGTAATAGGCGCAGGGGTGGAGATCTCCATTGCCATCTTTTTGCATCAGGATAGTGCCTGAGGCACAGAGAGAAGCATCCATCATAACATAGAATGGATTGTCGGTGTTGGGGTATCGCAATACTGGCCAACGGAGGAACGTGTCCTTGAGTTTCTGAAAGGAAGCCTCATGATCTGGCAACCATTGCCACGTGGCATTCTTCTTCGTCAAAGAGAGAAGTGGCTGTACAATGTTAGAAAAATCCAGGATAAACTTCCTGTAAAAATTGCAGAAGCCCATAAATGAGCGTACTGCACTGACAGAGCGGGGAGTGATCCATTCTTCTATAGTGGTCAGTTTCACAGGGTCCATAGAAACCTGACCTTCTCCAACGATCATTCCAAGGTACTCTGCTTTTGGCGTGCAGAAAGTACACTTTTCCAATTTAATGCCTAATTTGTGTTCTCGAAGGCGTTGGAGAACAAGACGAACTCGTTTGACATGTTTGTCATAATCCTTGGAATGAACCATCAGATCGTCCATGTAAATGATAAGCCAACCTTCCACAAGGTAGTTGGCAAAGATATGGTTCATGAACACCTGGAATGTCAGACATTGCCCAAAGAACATCACAGTGGGTTCGAAAAGACTAAGAGGGGTGGTGAAGGCGGCCTTCCATTGATCCTCAGGGCAGATTCGGATATTGTTGTAGCCCCAATGGATATCGAGTTTGGTGAAGTACCAAGAGTGCTTTGAAGTGTCAATCAAATCAGCGATATGAGGAAGAGGGTAAGCATTCTTGATCGTATGGGAATTAAGATACCTATAGTCCTGGCAAGGACGGTAGATTCCATCTTTCTTTGGCACAAAGAAAAACGGAGAAGCCTGGGGAGACTTTGATGGAACGATCTTTCCTTCTCATAGATTTTCTCCGACAAATCCCCTCAGCGCCTCCATCTCCTTAGGGTTCAAGGAGTAGTTCTTGGCTCATTTCGGAACAAACAATGCATCAAGTTCAATAGTGTGGTCGAAGGGACAATGGGGAGGAAGAGGAACATCTTTCGCTTTCGTGAAGACATCACAAAATTTGGCGAATTTGGGTGGTAGCTCGACGACCTTTTTCTCCTGATCGGCAGTGATGGAGGTCGAGACGGTGGTTTTGTTGATTACCAAGGGAGGTAATATTCCCATGGACATGGCTAAATCATTGACCCATTGGTCAAAGATAGCATCCTTGGAGACTTTGTTGTATCGAAGGAGGTATCATTGAGTTTCGGCATCCTCCTTTGGTCTAGATATCCCTTTGACAAGAGGCAGGGAGACCATTCCAGTTAACCAGTCGATGGTTGGGTTGTTGTGGCATAGCCAAGGAAGTCCCAAGATGACATCCTCATTGGCCTGTACAAGGTAGAAGAGTCTCTTCTCCACGTTTTCTCCAATACAAAGGTGTACTATCATTGTCCTTCATATGAGGCCTCCTTGATTGACAGTTCTGTCCACGTTATGGGCCATCAGAGGCTTCGGCAATCATTGCATGTCCCATCCAAGGCAATGGATGAGAGCTGTGCTTATAAAGCATCCTGTTGCTCCACAGTCGATGAGAGCATGTGTTTCAGCGATTTTGCGGTTTGATCCAGACAAAGAAATGGGAATCGAGATTGACTTTGGGTTCTTTCCAGATACAAATACAGGCGCAATAGTAAAGGAGGGTAAAGACGCTGACACTTTCCCTCCATTCAAAAATCCTGTGGTTCCTTGTTAGCCCCGTCATTATAGAAGATGTGAGGCTCAACGGGTTCTTCATCGTCAACTACTAGTCTAGCCACACTTTCAGTGGTTTTGACCGGTGTTCCATCTTTGTACGCTTCCCCATAGACGATCTTGAGAGAGTTCACCACCTCTGCGTCAGAGATATTGAGCTTCATGGCATACTCCTCAAGGGCTGAAGAAGGAGCAGACACTGTGGTAGCCTGAATTCTCGGAGCTAAAGGAGTGGGAGGTCAAGGTTGGAATCCTCGAGTGCCTTCTGAGCAGGGATGCTTGGAGGAGTGGCATCTGACCTTGTGGCAAATGAAGCACTTGTTGGTACACATGTGCTTGGCACATTGGGTAGGGAAGAGTCGGATTGTGTCAATATCCATGGCGTTGGGGTTGCGACGAGAGGAGGAGGTATTGGAAGAGTGCTGATTACCTCCAGAAGGAATGTAGTGAGAAGTTCCAGAGCAAAGTTTCTTCAAGCGCTGGACCACATCGTAAAACTGAGCAGCTTTGTCAAGCCACTTTTTGGCCATTGTGGGTTCTTTATCCACTGCGGCCATTCGAAAGGCGAGATCTGCAGATACTGCCTTCTTGAGCATGTCAATCAAGACCAGCTCATCCTTTATTCCACTCCGACCCATTTTGAGCTCAAAAGCAGAGCGGAATCCATGAAAGTCCCCTTTGAAGGGCAGCTTTTCCATGTGTATATTGGCAAAGGCAGCGCGAGCCTTGCTGGTTCAATCCAAGGTGAAGAAGACCTGCGTGAAGTCATCCAAAAACTTCTCCGTGGTCTTCTCTGTTGCTGATACGTTGGGATTCAGCATCTTCTTCAACCAACCCTCAGAAAAGATAGCACCGTGTCCCTTACTCATCTTGTTGCAAAGAGCGAGTATCTTCATCTTGTCGGTGCTAAATTGTGGTGACATTTGAAAGTACACCTCCATTGCAAGGGCCCATCGTTGGGCATCCTTGTTCCGGCCAGAGAAGTCATCTGGTAGACCAGCCTTAAGCTCGGTCCCATTGGCACGATGTTCGTCAGCCATGTCGTTGTCATTGTCATCAGAATGATAAGATTCAGAGTTGGATGGTGGTTCGGAAGGGGGAGAAGGCAGCAGCGGCAGAGGATCATGGATTGGGGAGGAAGACAATGGAAAGTGGGAAACAGAAGGTGGTCGGGAAGGAGGAAGAGCACGAGCACGAGCTAGTGGAGAGTTGAAGGGGGATGGCGAAGCTGAGGTGCCAGGTATACACCTGCTTGAACTCGCATTAAGAGAATGTGGAGTCTGTTCTCTACGAATCGGTGAGAGTTCAGGTGGAGCAGGAGCAGATCTGGATCGAGAGGCGTGCTCAGCTCTTTCTTCTTTGTCTCTTTCTTGTCCTCAGAGGAGATGTTCAAGGTTAATCCTACGCATGGTGGTGGGGATGGTCTCATCCTTCTACTGAATGGTAGGGACGGAAAAGCAGTTAGTTCTTTTGTTACGCTAAGCGTAGAACCTAGCTTTATCGGCGAGAGTTACGTGATGATCAACGAGTAAAGTAACAAGTCTTGAGCTTGAGGGCTGCATTATCCTCAGAGCTAAGACTAAGAGTCTACTACGCTTAGTAGGCATAGAGATTATGAGAAGGGTCTCAACAAGTAGATCGCAATCTACCAGCAGATTGGGCTAGATACTACACTTGTATTGTGTAGAACTAACTGGGGAAACTACAAGTACACTGGGCATTTATATACTATGAGCGGACCCTGAATATGGAGTCCTAAAGGGGAAATGAAACAGTGGAGCGCCATTCTAGAAGGGGATACATCCATAAAGAGAATAGGGTCAAGAGTAAACTGTGAAAGGAAACGGAAGCAGAAGAAAAGGAAGACATACTGCAGACTGCGGAAAGGATCAGGAGTTCTGGATGGAAAAGAAGAGCAGAAGAAGAACAGAACTCCATCTAAGGATCAAAAGAGTCAGAAGGAAGATCAAAGAAACGGGCAAAATTGGAAGTAGAGTCCTCAGGTTCCCACACGGTTATCCACGAGTTGAACTCATGCTCCTCAGCCTCAGTCATCTAGGGGATTTCTGTAACAGTGGAGGTGATGGTCTCGTCCTTCTACTGAATGGTAGGGATGGAAAAGCAGTTAGTTCTTTTGTTATGCTAAGCGTAGAACCTAGCTTAGATCGGCGAGAGCTTTTTGACAAACAACAAATATTGAGAGTCCCATTGCTAGAGGGCCACAACCTCTGAGCAAATATCGAAGATTCTACTGTGCTTGGTAGGCATAGAGACTATGAGAAGGGTCTCACGAAGTAGATTGCAATCTACAAGCGGGTTGGGCTAGAAACTACAAGTACAATGGGCATTTATATACTATGAGCGGACCCTGAATAGGGAGTCCTAAAGAGGAAATGGAACAGTGGGATGCCATTCTAGAAGGGGATATGTCCATAAGGAGAATGGAGTGGAATGGGTGAACTGCAGAATGCGGAATGGAACGGAATGGAACAAAGGAAGACTTACGAAAGGAGAAGAGGAGTTCTGGTAGGAAAGAAGAGTGGAAGAGAACGGAACTCTGTCAGACAAGGATCACTAAGGATCAAAGGAATCAAAAGGAAGATCAAAGAAGGCAGCAAAATCGGAAGTGGAGTCCTTGGGTTCCCATGCAGTTACCCACAAGTTGAACTCTAACTCCTCAGCCTCAGTTATCCAGGGGATTTCTGTAACAATGACCTTCTTCCAAAGTGTAGCGATGACACTCTTGAGTGCTTCATCAATGATAACCCACGTGGTACCTTTGGAGTTGATTTGAGAAAGGTCCACAGCAAGTAAGTGTTCGGAGGCATCAAGCATGGGTGGGTTGATTGGCTCAATAAGATGACCAGGTACAGAGAGAGATGCAATGTGACTGTTGATCAAGGTGGAGCCAGGAAAAGTGATTGTAATGCTACTAAATCTGCCATTCCAAACTCACAATGGCTGCATTGCATTCCAAGATGGCAAAAGTACCATGATGTTGCCAGTGGCCTTGACATTTCCCCATAATGATTTGAGGGTGGCAGTATGTATAGCTGCACGTGGAGTATCATTTTCAGAGATATCTGTTGCTTGCAAGAGAGCAAGTCCAATCTTCTTGTCCTATGTACAAATGAATGAAAGGAAAATGTCCCCCACAATGAATTGATCACCATGGAGGACATAGGTAGTGTTGATGCTGTAAGAGTATTTATTGACCACTGTGAATCCACGAACATGCATCAAGCAATCATGGAACTTTGGCATGAAAGTAGGTGAGATGATGATCTGACACACACTCTGCTTATGGACCCAACGCTGGTCACACCAGAGATAATCAAGTTCCCAGATACACCAATCATCCCCCAACAACACAATTATGCATCCACAAGTAACTTCTGTAATCAAGATCAGCCCATTCCCTGTCATTGTTGATATTTTGCAATCACCTTGTGTTACGATTGGTATATTCCCGTGCCCCTATGTTCGTGGACTTATCGTTTTCTACGTATCCCACAGACAATTCTTGCCCTTCACCCTTATCTCGTGCCACTTACTCATCCTTGCTTCCAATTCACACACGAGACTTCTCATCTTCTCCATCTTCACATTCTATGTTTCACCTCTTCACAAAAGCATTTGATCACGCTTCCCTTCCATTCTTTTGATACACATGTTTCCCTCACAATTATGCTTCTCTTCCATTCTGCCACACCGTGTGTTGGCCTTATGTCTTTCATTTCCGTTTCTACCCTATGCCCACTCCTCCATTTGTTACCAGATCGCTAGATACACTCCAAACATGTACATACCTCCAGTAGGTACTTAAGGCTCAATGCCACCACCAAAGAACTCCAGTCTAGTTCTCTTGGTGCTTTCCCCTAAGTGCTATAAGAAGGACTCTTTTGGCCTGACAAGCCTCTTCTACGCCCTACTCCCGAGTCCAAGTTTCCTGTTGGCAACCTAAGCAAGCTACGCTTCAGGGTTGTTTCACCTTGTTGCTCACACCCACATGACTGTAAACAATACTCTTCTGATACTGAGTCAACAGCGACTACCAAGGCCGCACAGAGGCTCATGGACAATAGTTTGTCCATATCTTCCCCACCTTCATCCCCTCCTCCACCCATCATTGACAAAGAGGAAAGGATGCACAGACAGCACACCATTGAGACTAGGTCTCTTATCCACAACAGGCTTGTGCTGTACAAATGCTGAGCAACCCCTTGCCCCCTCAAACATTGTTTTACCATGAAGTGTTTAGGATGTTCTTCACACACAGAGCTCAAGTTTGAGGACATAGTCAAGGTTAGTAGCTCACCAGCCTGTGCACTTTTGTTTATTGAACTCGCAATAGGGAAAGCAAAAGTTCCAATGTGATTTATCACATCTCTCTGATACAGTTGTACACAAGGCATACAAGGCCAAATTGGCCACCAAGAGATCTATCCTTGCTTGTGTATTGTTGGCACAAACGAAGGTTGATGCTTTGAAGAAACAAGTAGATCTTCTCCATGCAATTGAAGCAGAGCATAGCAAGGAGCTCTCCACTTCTGACCAGGAGTTAGATTGTGTCTTGGATGTGCTAACCGATCGTGGAATTGACCCTTGCAAACATGCTGCATACCAGCATGCTGTATATGCCAATGAACTTGTTGCATTGACCATGTCTGACATGCAATTGCATCAAATCGCCACCTTACTCAACTGACAGGTAGGGGGGGATAACAAGGTCTCATCTAGGTTGATGAGCATGGGAGTATCAGAGGATGAGGATGAGGATGAGTCACTGGCAGCTTCAGTGAGATCTAATGGTGAAGTTTCTGATGATCTGGTATTCGAAGATGAATAGGTGTCCACAACTTACAAATCAGAGGTAAGTCAGCAGCACATGGCATGTACTGTAGTAAACTTGCATAAACTAACATGATTGGACAGACAATGCTACTTCCTTTGATGTTACTCCTTTTAACAATCGACAATCCTTTGCACACCTCACAATAAGGATCTAAATATGTAACACACTTCAACCCTGTGATCTGTTTGTATCTGTTGTCCCTTCCCAATCAAATATATTGATATCTTTTGTTGTGAATTTGTAAGAACTGCCTTGACTCCTGACCACCAGCCAGTATGGCTACATCACAACAATAATGCATATACCCATACAAGTATGTTCACTTCATTGGTCTATCAACTGAGTTCATGGTCTCACTGTCCTAGGTGCCTCAGAGGCCAGTAGCAGATCAAGTGATGGGGAACATGGAAGATGACAGTGCTAAACAGCCACAAAATCCAATGTTCCACACAGAGCGTCCACAAAGACCCCTTGACCTCCTGTCTCACAATCAGACAGCAGGTTCATCATCCCAGAATCCAAACCCTTATCCATTCAACATGAGTTCTACACATTACCCAAGCACCAACAACAGTGGCCCAATATCCTGGCAATCCATATCGAACAACATTGGACCTCAGCTAGTTACAGTATTATGTCAACCCGGTGTCATCCTAGCAACATACCAATGCAAGCTGGCCACAATTGGGTGAAGAGTTTGGCTTATCAGCTTATGGTGATCCTTTCACATTGAACCAAGTTTATTCCACAGGTGTTGAATGGAGGGGCAGCAGCATTCCAGTATGCCAATAGTGCCATGCCAACCCAAGATGGCATACTACTGGGTATTGTAGCATTGGGTGTGCATTCAGCTCATGCACAGATGCTGAGGGGACAACCTACCATCTTACCAAGTTCTGCAAGCAAGCCACAAAGCCAATTCATAATGGCCATTCATCCTCTTCAGGGCAGGAAAACACAATCAACTGATGGTGTTTGTTCAAATGAGATTCAGGTGCATACCCAGGTAGCGGTTAGTATGATTACCATTGATGATAAATTTGTAGGCTGTTGAAATGACAAGACTGAAGGTTCCGAAGAGTTGACAGAACGTCAGACCACCTCCAACTCCTGATATTCCACTAGCATATCCACAAGCAACCATCCAGCCTCAGACCAATGATCCAGATCAACCAACCTTGGCCCCCATAGCACACTGGCAAGCTATCATCGATGATCCACAATCCAATTGACCAACATTGGCTCCCATAGCCCAAGATGCCAATACAATCTTACAGGCTGCCAAAACAGAACTTCAAAGCATGTTGTTCACATGGGTTGTGGTGCCACAGAAAACTTCAGAGTGTGAAAAGATTATCAATGATGCAGTCAACATGGCTATGTCTACATTGAACGTCCCTGCACATCATAAGTGTAACTGGTCACTCAGTGATCACTGATCAGCCTCACTTAAGTTGCATTAAAACAGAATGCCCACAAGATTCCAAAAAGAAAAAGCTTATGAAGGCCCTTGTGGACATGATGGCAAAGATACAGCTCACATTTCATGAACACACTCAATCCATGGTAGAACCGAGCTTCAATCTTTTGCCAGATTTAATGGATGAGGTTGATGAGGTGGCATACAAATGTGAGGCCATCAGGTTATTATTACTTGACAACAACTTCCTGCACAAAACTAATCTGGTATGATGCCTATCACACAACAACAATTTTCTAACTAATTTTCTAGGCTATGTTACGCTAAGTGTAGAACCTAGCTTTATCCGGAGGAGTCACGTGACGAACGACGGAGAAAGTCGGATGGTTTCTGCCCAAGGTCCTACGTTACCCTTGCGGCGCGAGGTGGAATCGAAGAGTCTACTGCACTTGGTAGGCGAAGAGACTATGAGAAGGGTCTCGACAAGTAGACTCACGAGTCCACAAGCGGATTGGGCTAGATACTACACTTGTATTGCGTAGAACTAACTGGGGAATAGTACAAGTATGCTGGGCGCTTATATACGTATGAGCGGACTCTGAATAAAGGTTCCTAAAGGGGAAACGGAACAGCGGAACACCGTTCTAAAAGGGGATGCGTCCATAAAGGAAACTGGGTTAAGGGGAGGAACGGAAAGGAACAGAACAGGAACGGAACGGAACAAAAGGAAGACATACTGTGGACTGCGCAAAGGATCAGGAGTCCCGGTTGGAGTAGAAGATCAGAAGGTGAATGGGACTCCGTCTATGTGTCAAAAGAATCAGAAGGCAAATTGAAGAAACGGAGGAAATCGGAATCAGGGTCGTCGGGAAGAGCAGAAGAAATCCACGAGGCGAACTCATGTTCCTCGG
>JBBPNN010000809.1:0-15514 GCA_038090935.1 Hortiboletus campestris | reverse complement strand
GAATTATGTCATTTACATAATTACACAGCTTTGTAACATAGCAACCATCAATAGCTGTCAAATGCCTATGTTATATATGATATAATGATTCTCAAATGTAGGGTCAAATAAGTGTCCCAATGACATGACATGTTGAAATGACTGCCATTCCATCAGGTCTTATCCAAATCTCTTGACCTTTGCATCCATAGCAGGCCATGGGTAGGTACTTCATTTGATATACTCATATGTTAGGGCCCGGATTAGGAGGTGTTGGGAAATAGTGGAAACCATGCAAACTATTGGAACACTTTTTTGAGCCACTGTATACTCATTGGTTGCATTAGTTGTCAAGGTTGTCATCCACTGGTTGGAGCCTCATGGTACGTTGGGCTACTCACCAGGGCTACTCACCAGTCACCATTCCTCAACATCAACCCTGGCTTGTCATTCTGTTGGCAATATTTCCTGAGTGGTAATGGTGTTTGTTTACTTCTATGCTATTTAATGGGGCTGCAAATTCACTGACATCCTCAGACCACCCAGATCCTCTTGTCTCCTGTACTATGCCTAAAATTTTAGATGACATTACTTCCACTCAGCCAACTATGACTGAATCCACTCGCAGTTGGGTTCGTCAACCAAGCGAAAGGATTCGAGCAATGTTAGGTAAGATTTCAGTTTTGACCTCACTGTCTCTGTCTCTTTGACTTTCACCTACAGTATGTCTCTCCAGATGAACACCATCAGGAAAAAAAAAAGTGGCAGAACAGCAAGCTTGTGACAAGGCCAGGCATTGCGAGATCTTGTCACATAAGCGCAAGCAAGCTACCAAGGCAGCAGAACGTGGTCCATTACCATTCAACACCATGCAAGCCCAAGACTGTATCTCAAGCCCCACCCCTACTCGTTAGTCACTTCCCATAGACAATGTGGTATGTATTTTGTACATACATGTAAAATAATGTTATTGACCTGGTTGAGCAGTTCACTTCCAGATCTGCCAGATGTGCTATCCATACAGTAACCTCAGCACTGTTGGTGGTACACAAGGGCAACGTTCTGCCTGTCCCCATGGCAGGTAGAATGCTGGCTGTTGTGCCATGTGGAGTGAATAACCCAATGAATCATGCAAAGGTGTGTTGACACTGTTGACAGTGGCCAGGCAGTATGCTTACTTGATGACCATCAGGCCATGCTTCCCCCCCACATGTGCATCCTGACACCTGCCCAGTTGGCCAAGTTAGACCAATGTAAGGGTAAGACCTCCCCCAACAACCATCCACTGGCAGGTAGATCCAGCAGTGAGTGCACCATTATGAAGACTCACACGAACCCCAAGAAAAGGGTGCGTGAGGACACTCCTTTTCCACAGTAAGATTTTTACTCCTTTGCATGGCATATAAATTCACTTAAAGATTTAGAAGTAGCTCTCCAATCAATGGGCTTGAAGAGCTCAACATCAGTGATGAGGTCACTATTAGTGGTCTGACTTTGATTCACGAGGATGATATTCAGATGGATGGTCCAATGCCGAGAAAGCGCATTCACAAGACAGGTGTTATTGATGACAAGGATGAGATATACGAGGGTGACCCCAATGCAATGTCCATGGACCCACATAATGTCCCCTCTACCCTGAGTCTCAAAACTCCTGTCCTCAAGGGATGACCCAAAGCAGGTGACTATGACACCAGGATACACAGCATCCTGCAGACAACAATTCCCATTTACTGTGCCATTTTACTTGGTGATGATCCATTTCTGTCAGGACTCAAGGAGCTTGAATGGGCCCAGGGTGCCTGGCAACCAGCCTGTCATATGCACAAAGTGAACATTGCCCACGATGACAGGCTTTTGAAATTGGTATATATTTTTTCAGTTTGTCAAATAAATGCTTCATATTTTTATTGCAGATCACTCATCAAAGTGCAAACCTATGGGGACAGTTCAAAACAAAGGCATGTCCCATTGTCATGACCACTTTTGGCTTTGAAACCAGTGCAGACAAAGCCACACACAAGAAGAATCGTGCTCTTGTTGCAGAACTCAAGCAGGACTCCATATTTATATTTCATGTAAGCCTTTTCATTCCATTTATATATTTACTCATGCAGCCATAAAAGAGCCAGGGCAAATCTCTTGATGAACACATGAGGCTTTATACTAATCCAGCGATACAGCAACTAATCAATGACGTACTATTCAAGAACAAAGGGGATGACAGAATACGCTGGGCGAGATGTTATAACCCATTCCCGATGCCAGGATTTGCACTCATGCTAACAGCAGTATGTTACAAAATTAATTAACAGGTCAACGCAACTCACTTGGGTACACCAGATTCAGTGTGTGATTGATGAGTGGGCCAGTGGATTACACGAGATGGTTCACTTTACAGAAGGTGAATACTCAAGTGTATTCAGGAGCCACCTTGCGTCACTCAAAGACTTCCAGGACATGACCTCCGAGATGGGTCTTCCTCAAAAGTTACTACAGCAAGTCTATGACAATGGCTGGTAAGTACTACATATGTATATAATTCTAAAACCTGTCATCATTCAGCTTATATTGCCTGACAACAGCACACATGCAGGCATGATGGTGACTAGCACTGAGATGAGTGAGAAAAAGAAGGCCATACTGAACCGTGTGTTCCTCAACACAATGGACGAACATTGGCATTCAAGTGAAGGCCCCTTGGATCAATATGGCGAAGGGGTTGAGGGTCAAGATGAAGAGGATGAGGAGATTGAAGATCAAGTTGGTGATGATATGGAGGATGAGGAAGCTGGTAATGAGATTGAGGATGAGGAAGCCGAGGACCAGGAAGATGGTGAGAGTGATGATGTGGCAACTATGTAGACTCTCCCGACACTATTGTGGTTGGTGTTTTGAGCTACAGTAGCATTGGTAGTCACAATAGCAATGTTGTCTCAAGCTACATTGCCTGGTTAC
The DNA here is from genome assembly GCA_038090935.1 of Hortiboletus campestris. NCBI lineage: Eukaryota > Fungi > Basidiomycota > Agaricomycetes > Boletales > Boletaceae > Hortiboletus > Hortiboletus campestris. The sequence continues at coordinate 12,577 of JBBPNN010000809.1, read as the reverse complement.
CACTCAAGTCGTGTGATCTAATCTGGCTACACAAACTATGTAGTCATGCTATGTAGACTATGTAGCAAAAAGATCCATGTGATATTGCTGCTACATAGTCTACATAGCAGTCAGGCCATGCTACAGTAGTGCTATATAGTGGGGGGATGTTGACCATGGCTATCAGTACAACATAGACGACATCATGTGATGTTGTCATCCCCATTTTTCCTGATGCAACTGCTCACTCACCTACAGGCACATGATCATATAGTTGAACAAGTGTTTGGTAATCCATGTTTGATCTGTCGAAAAAGACAGGTCGGTGTGATCCATATGTTGAGAGCGTCTTTATGTGCCACTGCATGTGTGAAATGTCATCCCATTGGGAAGTTGTATATTTGAGGACTTTGAATCACAATCCAATGTCTAGATTGTCATGTGCGGTTTCAAGATTGGCTGGTGATGATAGGTGGTGAACCAGTCACTGATTTCATCGAGGAAGTTGAAGGAACAAGGAGTTTTGAATGAAGTCACGCTGGCAGCTGAGTACTTTGAGTCAGTGAGAACTGCAGTGTTATGTAATCGTGAAGGTGAACATTTGTATCAGGATAACCCAATTATTCAGGGGCAAGAAGGGTAATGAATCAGTGGGAGATATGCACTGATAGGTTGATGGTTGGTAACAGAGAATATCTCAAGTGTAGGAACATGTAGAGAGATGTCTTTAGAGTGGATGGATCAAACAATATCCTCAGAGGATCTGAGTGAGGGGATGGAGCAAAAAACAAAAGAATAATGATTATCGTTTTTAAGACAGGCTTAAGGCCATGTCTTTTATACTATTCAGTGATGAAACACTGATGTAAGTAATACATGTTTCAGAGATGAAACATGTAAGAGAATGTGAAACATGTATCACATCGTATGACACAATGATGTCATAGTCTAGACCAAAGATAAGGATAGCTTATCTAATAATGGTGAGTAATATGGATAGCATAAAAATAAGGTCATAGACTGCTCTAAAATCTGGTATCAGGAATTGAATATTAAAAATACGAAATACCAGAATTCTCAACACTCCTCCTTGCTGATCATGTTACGATTTGAAGGGAATGAGTCAAAGAGCCTTTCTTCCATCTTCGAACTTATGCTTGCCTAGATTCTTCATGAAGATATTAGCAAACTGCTGATCAGTAGACACGTAGTAGAGCTTGATTTCTCCAAAATCTACACTTTCACGAATATAGTGGTCAGTCATGTGAACATGTTTTGTATGACCTTCTTGTGCAGGATTCGAAGCGAGGAACATAGCACCTTGGTTGTCAACACAAAGTGGTAGTGGTCCTATCTTGAAACATAATTCTTCATAGACATTACATATCCAGTGAAGTTGTTTAGCAACCTCAGTCATGCCACAATATTCCATTTTGATGAAAGAAAGTGTGACTCATTGTTGTCGCCTAGATAGCCATGATACAATGCCATTTCCTAAGAAGATGGCATAACCAGTAGTAAAGTGTGATGTTTCAACATCTCCAGCCCAATCTGAATCAGAATAAGCACATAAACCATTTTGGTCACCATGTCCAGAGTACAAGATGCAAAGATCCTGAAAGGATGACAAGTAGCACACGATATAGAGCGTCTTTTGCAAATGTTCTTCCATCAGGTTGAAAGAGAACTGAGACATTTTGATAACCATGAAAGCTATGTCTGGTTGAGTACCCAGCATGATATATAACAGTGATCCAATGACTGACTGATAGCGACTGCAAAGAGTAGGATTCAACTGATCTTGGTTAGAGTTAGGTCTCGGATTATATCCAGTAGGAAGAGGTACAGAGACTGGCTTGCAATTCTCCTGACCAAATCATTGTACGACTTTCTCTGCATAGCAGGTTTGGTCTAGAGTAATTGCTCGCTTCTTGCAATCTCTAGTAATCCTTATACCTAAGTACTCGGTAGCTTGACCAAGATCCCTTGATTCCCAATGTTTCATAAATTGAGATTTGTGAGCAAGGACTTGTGTCTTGTTACTACCCATGAATAAAGCATCATCAACATAAATGAATAAGACAATTAAATCATCACCAATGATCTTGAAATATGTTACTGGGTCAGATTTACATCTGAGGAATCCCATCTCCAGGAGAGAATGGTGAAGCTGCTTGTTCCATTGAAAGGCAGCTTGCTTTAAACCATATATCACTTTCCTCAAGCAACAAACCTTGTTCTCCTGACCCTTAACTACGAAACCTTCAGGTTGATCCAAGTAAATTTCTTCATCCAGCTTGCCAAAAAGAAAGGAAGTCTTAACATCTAGGGCTTTGAGTTCCCAATCATGAAGTGCAACTAGTGCAATAAGAAGTCAGAAGGTTTTAAACCTTGCAACTGGAGAGAAGGTTTCTTCATAGTCTATTCCAAAGACTTGCGTAAATCCTTTTGTGACAAATCTAGCTTTCTTGTGACCATCAGATTTTACAGCAAATACCCATCTCCCTTTAATGGATTTACAACCCTTAGGTAGGTCTACTAATGTCCAAACCTTGTGATCAGAGAGGGATTTAATCTCCTCCTGCATTGCAATCATCCATAAGTTCTGTTCCTGTGTAGAGAGTTTCAGAACGTCTCTAAACTGTTTAGGAATGGAACCTGATCTGACAGCCATGTTAAAGAGCTGTCTCATCCACTTGGAACTATACATTTGTCCAAAGTCTTCTTCTTCATTAGTTGGAGTGACATCCATCGCATTGGTTGGCTCCTCCTGGATAGTATCAAGGCCTTGTGACATATCTCTCTCGATCTGAATAGCTGATCTATCCCCATGTGCATTATCAGGGAGAATCCTGGGCATGGGAATGTGAGAGGATCATCTCTGTTCAGCAACAGGTCTAAAAGTGGACCATTCATCTCTAGTAGGATGATGCTAATGAGGTTGTGATCTAAACTCAGGTAAGGTCTCATCAACATGTTGATGGGGAGGTAACCAGATTTGAGGTTTGAGATCTGAAGATTCTTGTCTCTCCTCTTCAGAAGGTGAATCAGTAACCATATAATGCTTATGCTGATGGTGATCTGTAATAGAACTCTGATGACCTGTTTCAGGTTGAGTCCATTTAACAGCAGGTTGAAATGGTGAAGTGTGATAGGATGGTGGATCGGTAGAAGATTCTGGGGAGTCATAGAAGAGTGGTGATAATAGCTCTGGTGGTTTCCAAGGAGTCGTGGATGGTGGTCATGATCCTGATGAATGCCCATCATCAAATGGATGTGGTTGATCAGGTTGATGACCTAGTTCTAATGAAATTGATGGTATAGGTATGAGTATATCTCGAGAGGGTTCTGGATCCCTTGATTGAGTGTCGTCCTTAGTAAGGTCATCTATGGGGTCTTCTTCAACTGGAATAGGGGTAGGTCTATCTTCTTTGTCTCTGAGACAATAAGGAAAGACTTTCTCATTGAAGATGGCATTTGTCGAGATGAACATGCATCTTCTCTCCTTAGACCAAAAGCGGTAGCCTTTAGTGTTAGATTCATACCCAATAAAAATCATCTCCTCAGACTTGGGAGACAGTTTATCTTGTTGCTATTCCAGAGGTATAAAAACATATGCACGTGTCCCAAATATCCTGAAGTAGGAAACATCAGGTTTGTCTCCATTGAATTGCTCAATGGGAGTCTTCCATTCATGACAATGCATCAGTTGTCAATTATAGATGTGGAGTACAGTCTCAACAGCATCTTGCCAGAAAGAATGTGGCCAACATGCATGTTGGCGAATGGCTTCTGCTTTCTCAAGCAAAGTTCAATTGAACCTCTCTGCACAACCATTCTGCTAAGGGGTATGAGAAACAGAGGTCTGATGAGTGATGCCTCTGGACTGAAAGAACAACTGAAGCATCCCAGCCATAAATCCCCCCCCTCGGTCTGAACGTACAGAGGTGAGCAAATGACCAGTAAATGTCTCAGCCCAAGAAACCATTAATTGGAAGTGCTATGCAACAGCATCCTTGGTGTGTAAGAATGCAACAACTGCAAAACCAGAATAATTGTCAATGAATGTAAGAATATAATGTGCGTGAACTTGAGATTCTGTGGGCATAGGCCCACCAAGATTGGAGTGAACAAGTCCTAGAGGATGAGTAGCACATTTTCCTGAAGACAGATAAGGACGATCATGCATCTTCCCCAAGGCACAGCCTTTACAGGGAGAAGAATTGTCCAGTAAGGCAACAGAGGGCATACCAGTAACATGAGAAGGAGCAACATGAAGTGCATTCTTGGACGGATGTCCAAGATGATGGTGCCAAAGATTGTATCCTTAACAAGCGAGTTAATAGAACCGTTCATTGGAGTAATCTGAGATGACTGAAACCAATGAAGGTTATTGTTTGAAGATAAGGCTTTGGCCTTAATTACCAAATGCTTGTTTGTGTCCCAGATGTTGGATTCACGATTGTTGATCATACACCTATAGCCTTGGCTAGTAAGTGTTGGAACAGACAAAAGTCTGTGTCCTGCATGCAGTGCATACCATACTTCTGAGAGAACGATAGGTTCTGCTCATTTGAATGATGATCTTACCTGGACCATACAAAGGAACCTTGTGTCCATTAGCAACAATGGCATAACAAACTTGAAATCCTAGATGCGCAAAGTCATCTTTAAAAGGAGAAAGATGATCAGTGCAACCACTGTCTATCATTCAGTGGTGTCAGGCAAATACTTTGTCAGAATCTCCTCCTAGTGCAAAAACACCATGATAACAGTCAAGCCCATCGTATTTGTTATCGTATTTGTACATAACATTGTAATTATAGTTTGATAAGCACTCTCTTATGTCTCGTGGAGCTTCCATGGCTACAGCCACAGGTGTAGATGGGGGAAGTGCCTGGATATGAGTCTCATTCAACAAACTAATATTGTCAAAATGAGAAGATGAGCTGGCAAGGCCTCCAAGAGAAAAAAAAACCTTTTTCCTCTTCTCCTTTTTCTTCATCACCATTGGTGTCCCAGATGTAGCATTAGCTCCTTCAGCAAGGACATTCCTTGAAGGAGCCATATGGCAAGGGCATTGAAGATGGCTCAGCTACATTCATCCCATTGTCTTCATCATCTCTCCAACCCATGTGCATGACAGTAGATGAAGAATTGTCCATGTCATAATCTTCCTTAGTCTGCAAAAAACTAGGGGAAGAAAATCTTCTTCAACGTACTCAGGTTCTGCAACAACTTCATTAACAAAGGATACTTCATTAGCTTTACCTTTGCCCTTGGTATCCTGTCGCTTCTTAAACCAATCCTTCTTCTGTCCCTTACCAGGTTGTTTAGATCTGGCAGGACCTTTATCTTTCTTCTGGTTCGGGTTCACAGAACCTGATTGCGGCTGGTTAGAATAACTGCCAGAAGGTTGGTAGTTTGGAGTAAACGATCTCGGTTGATACAAGGGGGTCTGGCTTCTCCACTGGTTTTGAGGTGGAGGGCCGTGTTTAATCACATTGGTCCTATTGACAGAAGATTGGCCTCTGGAATCTGCCTGAGATATCCGGGCATGGAGAGGTTTGTGCATAGCATGAAGATCCATCTCCATGAGTATCTGCAATGAGATAGTGCTTATGTTTGAGTTAGCAGCTTCAACTGTCTCCATGATGGTAGAAGTGAGGGCGAAGTAATTGTTCGGGAGTCTGGAGAGAAGAATCATCGCACATAGGTTTCCGGGGAGATTAAACCCAGCTTCCATAAGCTTCTGGAACTGGATATGATAAGAGTTGATAGAGGTGTTGGCATTGGAAGGATCAATCTGAAGTCAGAGAGCCTGATAGAAGAGGTTAAACTGTCCAGGGAGTCCAACGGTCCCAAAAAGTCCTCTAAGGCAATCCCAGAGAGCCTTTGAGATTGAAGGGCAGATTGCAGGGTCTGCCCATTAGTAATTCACATGTGTAAGCAAGAAATCATTGATAGTACTGGCCATAAGATCAAGTACTCATTTGTCTAGTAACTTCCACTTTGCCTGATCAGGCACATTAGCCTGAGCAGCATAGAGGAGAGTACCGTCAACAAATTCCCAGACGGAATATGCTGATAAAGTGGTCTGGATCCTAAGTCGCCAAACATCATAATTCTCTTGACCAACAAGGATGGGAATATGATCAATGAGGTTTGTGTCAAACTTGACTTCAGAGACGGGGAGAGCCATTTAGAGGAGATCTGAAAAGATGTTGTCAATGATGAATGTTGCAGCCAGATAAGATAAAAAAAAAGTGGTAGCTCTTGATCCTAATTCTGGTGTCTGGTGAAAGCATCTATACTTCTTCCCATACCCTTTTCTCGAAACTCAGTACAATCTCCGTTTTTCCTTACTAGATAATTGTCTTTGTGTAGGTGTTTCTTGATACTAATTAGGCATTGGCAAAGAGGTGTGTGATTCGAAAAGATCAAAAGACATCTCTGCAAAATAATGTGGGTTACCAATATACTTATTGGTAAGAACACCTCTCTGTACACAAATTTGATCAATGTCAAGAGGAAAATAAGGGAGATATAGTACGTGAGAATGACTGTTCAATTTGAGAAAATTAGAGTAAAGTGATTCAAAGGAAGAAGAATAATTGAGACTTTCTAGTCCAGATAACAGCCAATCAGAAGGAATAGATGTCTCAGCTAATAGATCAACTATGCTGGAGAATCTGTCAACGTCTTTCTCCTTCCGAAGCAGCTCTTCAATGTTGTCTTCCCACAGGTCACATTTTAAGACCTTGATATATGGAATCAAGCTCATCAAAGGTCATAGCAGACTTGATGAGACACTGTAATCGGTGCTGAGCATGATACTTTGGGTCTCGATGGAAAGAGGAATGGAAGAACTTGTCAAAAGTGTAGTTCCAATGAGATAGCCGAGGTGCCTCATGCTTGGTGCAATATCTGAGATTGAAGTAATTGCCCAGAATACACCAATTTGGTTCTAGTGAATCCTTGAGAATATGAGATGGAGTGGTAGTCAGAGGAAAGTGAGCATGAAGAAGAATCTTGTATCCTTGGAAGTGGACACAAGTAGCGAGAGAGTGATAATACATCTTGGTGGGGAAAGCCCAACCAGCATTCCCATAAGCAGAGCCGATAGTTTCGTTTTTATATATGAAACTATTGATTAAGGTGCCAGACCTGATCCGAGTCTCACAAGGTCTAATCTGGAATGGATAGACCAGGCAGTCAGCTCTCTTTACCTGTGCATCAGTTAGAGCATGGTGCTTCCAACTCTGGAATACTGCTTCCAGGTGAACATCTTGCATTTCCTCTTCGTCATCGTCTCCATGGTAATTCTTCCATGGGTCCTCAATGGGACATTGTGTCTGCCAGGTTTTCCAATCTCCTGGACCTAGTCTCTGATGATCTTGAAACCTCATGAAGCAAAGTTCCACAACTAGTGGAGGAGGCAATCCAGCCTCGACCACACATCTGTAAAAAGGAAAAGTGCCGGTAGTGCGGGCCATAATTACATCATTGCTGTCGTCACATGTCATCAGTGGTGCCTCTTTCCATTCCAACTGTTGGCTATATCGACTACAGTAGTGTCCGCCCTTTCTGAGAGCACATACATAGATAGTCCCAAACTTGAATACATCAATGTCAACTTCTAGCACAGATGGTCAACTAACAACAAATCTATTCACCTCTATGTACTCTGTACTGTTCAAACATACACATATTAATATACTGATTCAAAAAGAAAGTATCAGCAGCGTTCATACTGTCCCCATGATGCCAGCAAGGGTCAAGGGCACCACTTGGAAACCTTGGAACCAGGTGACAGGGCTGGACAAGATGGGTGATTGGCACAACCATTGCGTTTGGAATGTGGTTGCGTGTCGAGTGGCCAAAATAGAACATGTTGACATTATCGTCAAATGCATGTAGTGGCTTGAATAAATGCACATAGATGAGCAGGTGTGGGTAAAGACTGAAGTGGGGTGGTAGCTGGAATATGACTCAGACTTCTGCTGCACGCAGTCCTATCATTCAAAGTCTTTTTTTTTTTTTTTGGATGAGCACAAACAATTGACTTGCCATGAAACCCCCTCATCTCATGTCCTTGTTCATCAACCTGCATCAGAATGGTGTCAAACTGTGCTGGTGTGGGAGGCTTGCGAGGGCTGTTGGCACATTCTGGATGACAGAGTATTCTCGCCATCTCATTGCCAGACAGATGTTTGAGTGCTGGGAGGGGAATCTGTTACAGAAATCCCCTGGATGTCCAAGGCCGAGGAATACGAGTTCGCCTCGTGGATTTCTTCTTCTCCTTCCGACGACCCCAATTCCGATTTCCTCCGTTTCTTTGATTTGCCTTCTGATTCTTTTGACACATAGACGGAGTCCTGTTCACCTTCTGATCTTCCTTTCCAGCCGGAACTCCTGATCCTTTACGTTGTCCGCAGTATGTCTTCCTTCGTTCTGTTCTGTTCTGTTCTGTTCTGTTCTGTTCTGTTCTGTTCTGTTCTGTTCTGTTCTGTTCCTCCCCTTTGCCCAGTTTCCTTTATGGACATATCCCCTTCTAGAACGGCATTCCGCTGTTCCGTTTCCCCTTTAGGATTCTGTATTCAGAGTCCGCTCCCTAGTATATAAGCGCCCAGGAAGAATCTGATGGCAGCACTGAGGTACCCGATGACTTGGAGGATGAGCAGGTAGACAATGGAGCATTCAACATAGATTCTGATGATCATTCAGGGGGTGAGCGAGCAGACGAGTCAGATAATGACTGAGCTGGGGATTTTCTTCACCACATAGATACCATAGAGAATGTCTGTCAATGAAAGCTGATGTTTTCAACAACGTTGAGTATGGGTAGTTTCAATGTTTCAACTACATTGTCCAATATAGCATTATGGCCCATTTATTTGGTTTGACTGAAGCCTACAGTGGACTACATATTGTATGGAGCTAAATGGTGAATCATGATCATAGACTATAGTGAACTATGTCGACACATTATGTGCTGCAACCTTATGTAACAGCGTGCTACCATAGTGTGGCATAGAAACTATATACATTACATCATGCTATGTAAGGAGGATGTTGATGGGTGCAACCAGTGTGACATAAACAACATAGGCTCATGTAGACTTCTGTCTTTTTGCAGATGCGGGATCGACCAGAAGCTGTACCAAGTCCATACTGAGTGAGTCCATCGAGGTACTGCTCACAAAGTTGTCCCAGTGAAACAGAAGAGGGTTCAGGGGAATCTCTAGAGTTAAAATAGGCATCTTGTGATGATGAAGGTGATGGAGAGTTAGGAGGTGTGGTAGGAGATGTAGAAGTAGATTGACGTAAGGATGGAGGTGAAGTTGTATGTGCAGAAGGAGGGATTAAATCAAAAGCAGTAGCAACTTGTGATTGAATAATCCTATGCACCATGAAAGGATTAGCATATAAGTCTGATCTAGTAAGATCTGGACTATAGCGTCGAACTACCACAGCTCCTTGGTCGTCATGAGAGCAAATCTGTCCACGTTCTAATGGTGTAGAACAAAGTGGACAAGGCAAATGGAATGGAACACCAGGTGGGACCAACCAATTGGAATCGGTCGCCGGATAAGGAGGGGGGTCTTGCAAATCTGGGGTAGACCCGGAATCTAACTCACATTGTCCTAAACGAAGGACAACCCCAAGGGTCACGTAAGTGTCCAGTGTCTGAGTATGAAGATTAAATTGAAAGCCATTGTGAAGACGATGAACAATCAGTCTCCCAGAATGAGCAGCGAACTCTAAGAGTCCATCCTTCTCAATGATCAGTGTCATTAATGCATAATTAAATGCAGCGGCAACCATAGATAAGATCATTGTGAATCCTTCAACCAACCATGAACCATAATGCTGAAAGATAGGAGGCATCAAGCTAGTGAATGACGAACTCCTCTTTAAGCAGGGCTCATAACCTATCAGGATAACCCGATTACGCAGGGGCAAGAAGGGTAATAAATCAGTGGGAGATATGCACTGATAGGTTGATGGTTGGTAACAGAGAATATCTCAAGTGTAGGAACATGTAGAGAGATGTCTTCAGAGAATGAGAATAGTGGATGGATCAAACAATATCCTCAGAGGATCTGAGTGAGGGGATGGAGCAAAGGATGAAAGAATTATTGTTATCGTTTTTGAGACAGGCTTAAGGCCATGTCTTTTATACTGTTCAGTGATGAAACACTGATATAAGTAATACATGTTTCAGAGATGGAACATGTAAGAGATAAAGGGATAAAACACATATCAGAGATGAAACATGTAAGAGAATGTGAAACGTGTATCACATCTTATGACACAATGATGTCATAGTCTAGACCAAAGATAAGGATAGCTTATCTAATAATGGTGAGTAATATGGATAGCATAAAGATAAGGTCATAGATCACTCTAGAATTTGGTATCAGGAAATGAATATTAAAATATGAAATACCAGAATTCTCAACAATTTAAATGTTTGAATTGTCACCCATTCATCTGTTCTGCAGGCTCATAGTAGTTGTCAGCACTCCTGATGATTGATATACCACATCTCAACACACCTACAGCCTTACATATATGTATAGTCTGCCATCTCCCACCTGCTCAAGCAGTTCTAATGCACATGCATTGCTTCATGTTTGGACTGATTTTGCAATTTACCATTAAGGGTGCTCAAAGTAGTGACTTTTGTGCCAAAATTACCTACACGAACTTGAGAAAGAGTGTGTGAACCTTACATACTGTAATGTATATAAATCACCCCCAGGTTGAGCTCCAATGAAATCAAAGCTGATACCAAGTATAATATTATAAAAGACTGCATATTTACTAGTTAAACTACGTTGCAAAATGTCAGAGCATAGTTGTCCGGTAGTATATGCTACTAGCCTACTACTGTCTGGTTTGATTGGAGGACAAACCTAGAGGTCGTGATTTGCATTATATAATATTCACACACTCTTTCTTTTGCTAATGCTTGTAGGAACGTTCGGAGCTCAAATTTGTAGGTGGGCTTTATATTACATAATGTTCACACATTTCTCATCAAGTTCCATTGGTAACTGGGCATATAAGACCGGAACTTTGAGTCTAGCTATTGTTACAATTGATTTCAGCTGTTTGAGGCTAGCGCTGAGTCTGATTTCTCTGAAGTTGATGAATTTCTCATTCATTTTCAGATAGTACGTATACTGACTGACATGGCCCATACCTCCCATAAGAACACACACTCAAGCTATAATGTGGTATATGATCATTCTGTTCTTTGTCCTCACTCACTGGCACCCATGTGTCTACACATAGCAGTTGTCCACAACCCACATTGGCTTGTCTTTACGCATAATGGCGTCCACCTAGCTTCAGGTTAGGGTTTGTACCAAACGGAGCTAATAGATTGTGTAAGTGCGAGGATCGCTTTGATCTGCAACTTGAGCTTCTGGGTGCTAAGCGCATAATCCGTGAAGCCTGTGGATCTCCTGTGGTTGTAGTCTAATTTTTAGTGTCACTGTATTGATAGATAGAGAGGTGGAGCCACGGCCACTTGGTGTCGTTGTGTCGAACAGACAATATCACGGCTATGATGGTGGATGTACTTGATTGTGGCGAGCATGTCGGACAGCTGTCGTTCGGGACTTTTGGATTTATCTTAGCGGAGAACAATGGGAATTTCTGCCCACATATGCTGTGGATATATTGTGGTCCATCGATTGTTGGTGCTCCGTTGGCGATATAAAGGCGGCGCTTCAAGCGATTTGGTGGAACAACTGTTGACCATGCCCCTCGAGACTGTCCCAGATCTCTTCGACGATGCCACCCACAACGAACTTGACAGAGCAGTAGAGAAAGCCGTCGAAGATGATTTGGGTGACGTGTCCGATCTATGTGCCAACTGGCAATATGTCACCGTCCTTAACGCTATCATTGAATACTCTAACGACACCTTGGATAAAAGACACACCGGTCTGGAACCACCAAAAAAACTGATGAAGACCCATGAAGAGTTACACACCATGCTCGCTTCCGCTTGGAGGCGCAAATCATACCGCGAGATTCGAAACCTCGGTACGTGTCTACGACTCGTACCCATTATCTACTTGTTAACCAGTCGTTGTTCAATCCGCCAGCCATTCTTAAAGCACCGCCGTCAGAGCTAAAACCACAGACACCTACACCCACAACGTCGACGGACACCCTTGAGGGTTAGTACATCCCGTTTGCACATAACCGCGGACTGACCTCTACTAGATCTACATCAAAAGCTGTCGGGGTCTTTTGGGGCAAAGTACCATGGCGCAGCGGTCCACGGCTTCCACGAGTATTTGACACACAATGAAAAACTATTCAAGACCGTGAACAATCCCAAGTACTACGCCAGGTTCTGCTCCATTGTACAGAGCTCCGGCACCGGGAAATCAAGGATGTTGACTGAGGTAAATGAGTCTTATTTTTTAATGCATCTGTGGTGGTCGAGTTGACCACAATCTCAGTTGAGTAACAAGGATGCCGTGGTGATTTACATGAACTTGCGCGGGGAGAAGGACAAATTAGGATTTCCTCCGCGTGATGCGATCCCATCACAAATTTTGACCCAATTTCC
>JBBPNN010000808.1:0-15520 GCA_038090935.1 Hortiboletus campestris | reverse complement strand
CATCATAGGATAAGAGCCGGGCAAGCTCTTTGGCAAAGGCAGAAGCGAATTGAGGTCCTCGGTCAGAGATGACCTTATTGTGAAGACCGAATCGGCAGAAAACATGTTTGAAAAAGAGGGAGGCTATCCCTGCGACGTTGATAGATTTGTTACAAGGGATGAAAATCACCCCCTTAGTAAGCCCATGGTCGACCATGACCAGCACAGAATCAAAACCAGAGGATAGGGGGAGGTCGGTAATCATATCACAGGAAATCTGCTGGAAAGGACAACCCACGGAGAAGGAGATCAAACAAACACCAGGAGCCACTGGATGGGTGTTGACCTTGTTTGCTTGACAAACAGCACAGCCAGCAACAAAACGGTGGACAAAGGTGGTCAGACCAGGCCACTAATAGTCGCGCTGCACAAGGTGAACAGTGCAGAAATACCCTCCATGACCGCCAGCAGGCGAATCATGGAGGGACTGCACAAGGTCCTGCCGGGCAGGCTCGGGAACATAAAGATGGCCCTTGAAGTACAGGGCACCATCCAGGAAGGTCCAATTCTTCGGAGAAGCTCGGGGGAACAGTGAATCATCTTCAGTCAAGGCCCTCACTGTTATGCTAAGCGTAGAACCTAGCTTTATTGGCGAGAGTCATGTGACGAACGATGGGTAAAGTCGAAAGGTTTGAGCTTGTGGACTGCGTTACCCACAGAGCTATCGAAGAGTCTTCAACGTTTGGTAGGCGTAGAGACTATGAGAAGGGTCTTGACAAGTAACTCGCAAGTTACCAGTGGATTAGGCTAGATACTACACTTGTATTGCGTAGAACTAACTGGGGAAAAGTACAAGTACACTGGGCGTTTATATACCTATGAGTGGACCCTGAATAAGGAGTCCGAAAGGGGAAATGGAACAGCGGAATGCCGTTCTAGAAGGGGATACGTCCGTAGAGGAAACTGGGTCAAGGGGAGGAATGGAATGGAACAGAACAGAACAAAAGGAAGCATACTGCAGACTGCGCAAAGAATCAGGAGTTCTGGATGGAAGAGAAGATCAGAAGAGAAACAGAACTCCATCTAGGAATCAAAAGAATCAGAAGGAAGATCAAAGAAACAGAGGAAATCAGAATCAGAGTCCTCAGGTTTCCACGCAGTAATCCTTGAGGCGAACTCATGTTTCTCGGCCTCAGACATCCAGGGGATTTCTGTAACACTCACAGCATCAGAAACAAGGGGATCCTCGGCGGTATGGCGAGCAATCTTGCTAGCCAAGGCAACATCCAATTGCCCAATAATAACGTTGGAGACGTCCATAGGCATAGGAACATCCGGGAGGAGGGTGATGGCGGTGTTGTCGGTGGATGTGTCGACGACATCCCGACGAGATAACGCATCCGCGGAACCCATGGCAGAGCCAGGTTGGTTGTCCCAGCGGAGGTCAAAGTCCTGCAAGAACATCGACCAGCGAGCCTGACGGCAAGAGAGATTTTGAGGAGACTTGAAGTACGTCAAGTTCCTATGGTCCATAATCACCGTGACCAGGTGATTGGTGCTCGTGAGGTATTGTCACCATTCCTCAAGGGCTTGTATGACGGTGAGGAGTTCGTGGTCATAGATGTTGTAATTTCACTCAGCCGGAGTAAAAGTCTTCGAGTAATAGGTGCAGGGGTGGAGATCCCCATTGCCATCCTTTTGCATCAGGACGGCACCTGATGCACAGAGAGAAGCATCCGTCATAACAAAGAACGGATGGTCTGTGTTGGGGTATCACAATACTGGCCGACTGAGGAACACCTTCTTGAGTTTCTGAAAAGAAGCCTCATGATCCGGTAACCATTGCCATGCAGCATTCTTCTTCGTCAAAGAGAGGAGCGGCTGTACAATGTTAGAGAAATCCGGGATGAACTTCCTATAGAAATTGCAGAAGCCCATAAATGAGGGTACTGCGCTAACGAATCATGGGGCAATCCATTCCTCTATAGTGGTCAGTTTCACGGGGTTCATGGAAACTTGACCTTCCCCGACAATCATGCCAAGGTACTCAGCCTTTGGTGCACAGAACGTGCACTTTTCCAGCTTAACACCTAGCTTATGTTTGCATAGACGTTGGAGAACAAGACAAACTTGTTTGACATGTTCATCATAATCCTTTGAATGAACCATCAGATCATCCATGTAAATGATGAGCCAACCTTCCGCAAGGTAGTTGGCGAAGATATGGTTCATGAAAGCCTGGAATGTTGGCGGTGAGTTACACTGCCCAAAGAACATTACCATTGGCTCGAAGAGACCAAGAGGGGTGGTGAAGGCGGCCTTCCATTGATCCTCGGGGCGGATGCAAATATTGTTGTAGCCCCAACGGATATCAAGTTTGGTGAAATACCTAGAATGTTTCAAGGTGTCGATCAAATCAGCGATACGAGAAAGAGGGTAAGCATTCGTGATTGTGTGCGAGTTGAGATACCTATAGTCCTGGCAAGGATGATAAGTCCCATCCTTCTTCGGTACAAAGAAGAACGGAGAAGCCTGGGGAGACTTTGATGGCACGATCTTTCCTTCTCGTAGATTTTCTTCGACAAATCCTTTCAACACCTCCATCTCCTTGGGATTCAAGAAGTAGTTCTTGGCTTGTTTCGGCATGAACGAGTCATCAAGTTCAATGGTGTGGTCAAAGGGTCGATGGGGAGGAAGAGGAACATCTTTGGCTTTCGTGAAGACATCACGAAATTCGGCGAATTCGGGTGGGAGTTCGACGACCTTCTTTTCTTGGTCGGCGGCGATGGAGGTTGAAACGGTGACCTTATTGATCTCCAAAGGAGGGAGCACTCCCATGGACACGGCTAAATCGTCGACTAACTGATCGAAGATAGCATCTTCCGAGACTGAGTTGTACCGTAGAAGGTAGCGCTGAGTTTCGGCATCCTCCTTTGGTTGCGAGATCCCTTTCCAGCTAGGAAGAGAGATCATTCCAGTTGACCAGTCGATGATTGGATTGTTGTGGCATAGCCAAGGAAGTCCTAAGATGACCACCTCGTTAGTTTGTACGAGGTAGAAGAGTCTCTTCTCCACATTTTCTCCGATACGAAGGTGAGCGATCGTCGTCCTTCATATTAAACCTCCTTGGTTGACGGTTCCATCCACATTGTGAGCTGTCAGCGGTTTCGGCAGTCATTGCGTGTCCCATCCAAGACGATGGACGAGAGCTGTGCTTATAAAGCACCCCGTAGCCCCACAATCAATGAGGGCGTACGTTTCAGCGATTTTCCTGTTTGATCCGGACAGGGTAATAGGAATGGAGATAGATCTCGCATTCTTTCCAGATACAAATACAGGAGCTATAGTAAAGGAGGGTAAAGACGCTGATACTTTCCCTCCACTCAAAAATCCTGTGGTCCTCCGTTAGCCCCATTGTTGTGATAGAAAATACAAGGCTCGATGGGTTCTTCTTCGTCCACTACTAGTCTAGCCACGCTTTCAGTGGCGTCAACCGGGGTTCCATCTTTGTCGGCTGCTCCATAAATGATCTTAAGGGAGTTCACCGCCTCTATGTCAGAGATATTCAGGGTTTGAGCGTACTCCTGTAGTGAAGAAGGAGGAGACGTCGTAGCGGCCTGAATTCTCGGAGCTAAAGGAGCGGGAGCTTGAGGAGGGGAGCTTCGGGTATTCCCAGAGCGGGGATGCTTGTTGGATTGACATCCGACCTTGTGACAAACAAAGCACTTGTTGTTTCGGAAGTGCTCGGCTCGTTGAGCAGGGGAGAGTTGGATAGCGTTGATGTCCATAGCATAGGGATCCCGACGAGATGAGGAGGTATTGGAAGAGTGCTGATTACCTCCGGAAGGAACGTATGTAGTAGTGCCAGAGCGAAGTTTCTTCAAGTGCTGGACCACGTCGTAAAACTGAGCGGCTTTGTCGAGCCACTTCTTGGCCGTTGTTGGTTCTTCATCAACCGCGGCCATCCTGAAGGCGAGATCCGCAGATACTGCCTTCTTGAGCATGTCTTTCAGGACAAGCTCATTTGTTATCCCGCTCCGACCCATTTCGAATTCGAAAGCAGAGCAGAATCCATGGAAGTCCCCTTTGAAGAGCAGTCCTTCCATGCGTATGTCGCCTAAGGCTGCGCGAGCCTTGCCCGTTTGATCTGAGGGGAAGAAAACCTGGGCGAAGTCGTCCGAAAACTTCTCCATGGTCTTCTCTGTTGCTGATACGTCGGGGTTCAGCATCTTCTTCAACCAGCCCTCAGAGAAGATAGCACCGCATCCCTTGCTCATCTTGTTACAAAGAGTAAGGATCTTCATCTTGTTGGTGCTAAATCGTGGAGACATCTGAAAGTATGCCTCCATGGCAAGTGCCCATCGTTGAGCGTCCTCGTCCCTGCCAGAGGAGTCGTCTGGCAGTCCGGCCTTAAGCTCGGTCCCAATAGCTTGACGTTCGTCAGCCATGTTGTCATCGTCAGAATGGTATTTGTCGTCTGATGGAGTGTCGGAAGGGGGAGATGGCGGAGGTGCAGGATCATGGAGGGGAGAGTTCGAAGGGAAGTGTTGGATAGAAGAAGAGCGGGAAGGAGGAAGAGCCGGAGCACAGACTAGTGGAGTGTAGGAGGGGGTTGGCGAATGCGAGGGGCCAGGTATACGCCTGCCTGAACTCGTATAAGAAGAACGCGGAGTTGGTTCTCTATGAACTGGTGAGAGTTCGGGTGGAGCAGGAGCAGATCTGGTTCGAGAGGTAGAGGTGTGCTCGGAGTCTTCTTCGTCTCTTTCTTGTCCATGGAGGAGATGTTCAAGGTTGATCCTACGCGTGGTGGTGGGGATGGTCTCATCCTTCTACCAAGTGGTAGGGATGGAAAAGCAGTTAGTTCTTTTGTTACACTAAGCGTAGAACCTAGCTTTATCCGGAGGAGTCACATGACGAACGACGGAGAAAGTCGGATGTTAGTCTGCCCAAGGTCCTATGTTACCCTTGCGGCGCGAGGTGGAATCGAAGAGTCTACTGCGCTTGGTAGGCGAAGAGACTATGAGAAGGGTCTCGACAAGTAGACTTGCGAGTCCACAAGCGGATTGGGCTAGATACTACACTTGTATTGCGTAGAACTAACTGGGGAATAATACAAGTACAGCGGGCGCTTATATACGTGAGAGCGGACTCTGAATAAGGAGTCCTAACGGGGAAACGGAACAGCGGAGTGCCGTTCTAGAAGGGGATACGTCCGTAAAGGAAACTGGGCAAAGGGGAGGAACGGAAAGGAATGGAACAAAAGGAAGACATACTGCGGACTGTGCAAAGGATCAGGAGTCCCGGATGGAAAGGAAGATCAGAAGATGAACAGGACGCCGTCTATGGGTCGAAAGAATCAGAAGGCAAATTGAAGAAACGGAGGAAATCGGAATCGGGGTCGTTGGGAGGAGAAGAAGAAATCCACGAGGCGAACTCGTGTTCCTCGGCCTCAGACATCCAGGGGATTTCTGTAACAATTTCTGGACAGTGCTGGACAGTGCTGGACAAAGCTCCAGATGTTCCAGACTAGTCCGGTCTGGACAGCTCTGAATGGTGACACCATGTCTGTCCAGTACACCATAAAACCACCCAGAAATCCAGAACCACATACTTTCAAAACACTCCAGAACCACACAGAGCACCATAGAATCACACAGAACACAACAGAACCACACAATACACCACAGTACCATATAGTACACCACAAAACCTTACATACTGCTCAAATTTCCTTATTGCACAAATCAAATACAAGTGAAAAATATATGTATTACAAATACCTATTTACATACATGTAACTATTTATACATAATTGCAAACTAGAGCAACAAATTAGCCAACTACAGTCACCTTAACTTAAGTAAAGTGAATATTGAGTAAGTATATTCTATATAAGCAAGAACAACTTACCTATATGATTGCAAACTGCAACAATAAAATAGACCCCTGTAGATGATCAACAATAAGTCACTACCAAGGATATTCACAAGAACAACTTACCATAAGTAAGGGTGGTAGTGGAAGAAAGTAGTTAGAGATGATAGTGGTTGAGGAAAGAAAGAGTGTGAGAAAAATGTGGAATGTGGATGGTTTATATATGTTTGATCATCAAATAACAAACAATACCCTTTTGGAAAAATACAGGTGAAGTGTGGGAAAACAAACACAACATAGATTTTTGCTGAGTCTTTTTACAGCACTTTTCAAAAGTCTGTGGAAAGTTGTCAAATTTTGTGAGCAGTTTGGCCATCATGTGGACAGGACTCCAGATGTACCATTACTATTTTTATTCAGGTTGGCCAGTGCTGTGCGAAAACTACTGCCACTTCCTTTGTCTTGGGCATTGAACAGAACACCACAATATCTCAAGAACCACACAATCAAACAACTTGATTCTTTTGATTCCTGTTACAGAAATCCCCTGGATGTCTGAGGCCAAAGAACATGAGTTTAACTCATGGGTTACTATGTGGGAACCTGAGGACTCTTCTTCTGATTTCCTGTTTCTTTGATCTTCCTTCTGACTCTTTTGATCCTTAGTTTTCCTTGCCCGACAGAGTTTCGTTCTTCTTCTGCTCTTCCATTCCAACTGGAACTTCTGATCCTTTTGCTTCTCTTCTTTGATTCTTTCCACAGTCTGCAGTATGTCTTCCTTTGTTCTGCTATTGTTCCTTTCTGCAGTCCGCAGTTCACCTATTTTCCTCTGATTCTTCTTATGGACGTATCCTCTTCTAGAATGGCACTCTGCTGTTCCGTTTCCTCTTCAGGACTCCTTATTCAGGGTCTGCTCACAGTATATAAATGCCCAGTGTACTTGTAGTTTCCCCAGTTAGTTCTATGCAATACAAGTGTAGTATCTAGCCCAATCTGCTGGTAGATTGCAATCTACTTGTCGAGACCCTTCTCATAGTCTCTACACCTACCAAGTGTTGTAGACTCTTCATTAGCTCTGAGGACAACGTGGCCCTCAAGCTCAAGACTTGCTACTTTACTCATTGTTCGTCACGTGACTCTCGCTGATAAAGCTAGGTTCTACGCTTAGCATAACAAAAGAACTAACTGCTTTTCCATCCCTACCAATCAGTAGAAGGACAAGACCATCTCCACCACCATGTGCAGGATCAACCTTGAACATCTCCTCCAAGGACAAGAAAGAGACAAAGAACATGCTGAACACTCCTCTCAAACCAGATCTGCTCCTGCTCCACCTGAACTCTCACCGGTTCATAGAGAATCGTTTCCGCATTCTCTTAATCTGAGTTCAAGCAGGTGTGTACCTGGCCCCTCAGCTTTGCCATCCCCCTCAACTCTCCATTAGCCCACGCTCTGGCTCTTCCTCCTTCCCGACCACCTTCTATCTCTTAGTTTCCACTGTCTAATTCCCCCATCCGTGATTCTGCACTACTGCCACCTTCTCCCCCTTCTGAACCATCCAACTCTGATTCTTATCACTCTGACAACAATGACAATGACAATATGGCCAATGAACATCACGCCAACGGGACCAAGCTCAAGGCTGGTCTGCCAGATGACTTCTCTGGCTGAGATGAGGATGCTCAACAATGGGCCCTCGCCATGGAGGCATACTTTCAAATGTCTTCACAATTCAGCACCAACAAGATGAGTAAGGGACATGGTGCTATCTTTTCTGAGGGTTTGTTGAAGAAGATGTTGAACCCCGATGTATCAGCAACAGAGAAGACCATGGAGAAGTTTTCGGACAACTTCGCACAGGTTTTCTTCCCCTCAGATCAAACCGGCAAGGCTCGCACAGCTTTGGCTGATATACGCATGGAAGGGCTGCCCTTCAAATGAGCTAGTCTTGAAGGACATGCTCAAGAAGACAGTATCCAGCGATCTCACCTTCTGGATGGCTGCCGTTGATAAGGAACCCGACATGGCCAAGAAGTGGCTTGACAAAGCTGCTCAGTTTTATGACGTGGTTCAGCACTTGAAGAAACTTTGCTCTGGAACTTCTCACTACATTCCTTCCGGAGGTACTCAGCACTCTTCCAATACCTCCTCCTCTTATTGTGACCCCAATGCCATGGACATTGATGCAATCTGACTTTTCCCTACCCAATGTGCAGAGCACATGTGCAACAACAAGTGCTTCATTTGTCACAAGGTCGGATGTTGCTCCTCCAAGCATCCTCACTCTGAAGGCACTCAAGAATTCTCACCTCGACCTCCTGCTCCTTCAGCTCTGAGAATTCGGGCAACCACAGTGTCTGCTCCTCCCTCATCCCTTGAGGAGTACACCAGGAAGCTCAATATCTCTGATGCAGAGGCAGTGAACTCTCTCAAGATTGTCTATGGGGAAGCTGACGAAGATGAAATGCCGGTTGAGGCCACTGAAAGTGTGGCTAGACTTATAGTGGATGAAGAAGAACTTGTTGAGCCTCGTATTTTCTATAACGACGGGGCTAACAAGGGACTGCAGGATTTTTGAGTGGAGGGAAAGCGTCAGCATCTTTACCCTTCTTTACTATTGCGCCTGTATTTGTATCTGGAAAGAACTTGCAATCTATCTCGATCCCAGTTTTGCTTTCCAGGTCCAACCACAAAATTGCTGAAACACACGCCCTCATCAACTGTGGGGCAACAGGGTGCTTTATTAGCACAGCTCTCATCCATCACATTGGATGGGACACACAATGATTGCCGAAGCCTCTGATGGCTCACAACATGGATGGAACTGTCAATCAAGGAGGCCTCATACAAAGGACGACAATTGTACACCTTCATATCGGAGAAAACATGGAGAAGAGACTCTTCTACCTCATACAGGCCAATGAGGACGTCATCTTAGGACTTCCTTGGCTATGCCACAACAACCTGACCATTGATTGGTCAACTGAAACAGTCTCCCTGCCCCTTGTCAAAGGGATATCAAGACCCAAGGAGGATGCTGAAATGCAACAATACCTCCTACATTATAACCTTGTCTCTGAGGATGCTATCTTCAATCAACTGGCTACTGTCCATGGGAGTGCTGCCTCCTTTGGAAATTAACAAAACCACTGTCTCAACCTCCATCACTGCCAATCAGGAGAAAAAGGTTGTTGAGCTACCACCTGAATTTGCCAAGCTTTGTGATGTCTTCACAAAAGTGAAAGATGTCCCTCTTCCTCCCCATCGACCCTTCAACCACACCATCGAACTTGACGAGTTGTTTGTCCCGAAATGAGCCAAGAACTATTCCTTGAACCCCAAGGAGATGGAGGCGCTGTTAAGGACCATGCAACTCCTGAGGGAACTCCAGAACTCCAGAGTTTGTGCAGATGGATAGGACTTTGGCTTCAGCTTATGTGCTGCGCCCTTGCTGTCGTTTGTGTCCTGTATTTCAGAGTGAAGAGAAATCGAGGAGAAGGGAGAACAGGAGTTTATCCTAGTTGATAATCAAGCTACTGTACATGGAGTATCTAAGAGTATATATACAGAGGAAAGTACAGTATTAATAATAGGATGACTGAGATGGAGGTTGGAGAGTAGGAAAGCCAGTGCTGCACTCCAGTGAGATGAATGCTGGAGCTGTGTATGCACAGGTTGGAGGTATCTAAGAATCGGAGCTAAACTAAGTATGGAACAAGGAGTATTGTAAGTAGAAAGTGTCAGAGAGGATTAGTCAGAATACAGAGGTCTGGAGGAATGGAGATACATATAGCCTGAACCCCTGAGGGCCATAGGAGGACAATGTGGGGGTGGAGGATGCGGAGTTCATTGTCAGAGGTCAGAGTGCAGATTTGGACTATAAAGTCTGTGAGGGAAATTGAATGCTCCTTAAACCACAACCACCATCATGTCAGACAATGACAATATCAGAAACTGGCCAGAGGACCATCTTGGAGAGGACAAGAATGATGATGACAACCTTTGCATGGCAAAGTTTGCAGAGCAATGGCAAAGGGTCAAAGCAAGAAAGGCGGAGGAGGAGCAGTGGAGGGTGGAGGTGGAGGAGAGGTGCAAGGCGGTGGAGAAAGCAACACTCAGGGCAGCGGAGGAGGCGAGGAGATGCAAGGCTGAGAAAGCCAAGCATAGGGCAGAGAAAGCAGTGGAGGCTGCCGCAAAGAAACAGGTAAGTCTCTTTGGAGGACAGAGGGGGTGCTGGCTAACCAAGCAGGCTGAGCAGGTGGCAAAGCAACAGCATGCCAGGGTGTTGGAGAAGGGAAAAGAGAAGGCACTGCTGGAGTGCACATGATGTGAGCAGCACTGTTACGCTAAGTGTAGAACCTAGCTTTATCAGCAAGAGTCTTGTGATGAACGACAGGTAAAGTCAGAAGGTTTGAGCTAGTGGACCGCGTTACCCACTAAGCTAATTGAAGAGTCTTCAACGCTTGGTAAGCGTAGAGACTATGAGAAGGGTCTCAACAAGTAACTTGCAAGTTACCAGCAGATTGGGCTAGATACTACACTTGTATTGCGTAGAACTAACTGGGGAAAAGTACAAGTACACAGGGCATTATATATACCAATGAGCGGACCCTGAATAAGGAATCCTGAAGGGGAAACAGAACAGCGGAACGCCGTTCTAGAAGGGGATACGTCCATAAAGGAAATAGGGTCAAGGGGAGGAACGGGAATGAATGGAACAGAACAAAAGGAAGACATACTGCGGACTGTGCAAAGGATCAGGAGTTCCGGTTGGAGGAGAAGATCAGAAGAAGAACAGAACTCCATCTAAGGATCAAAGGAATCAGAAGGAAGGTCAAAGAAACGGAGGAAATCGGAATCGGAGTTCTTGGGTTCCCACACAGTAATCCACAAAGTGAACTCGTGTTCCTTGGCCTCAGTCATCCAGGGGATTTCTGTAACAAGCGCGGGCTGGAGTGTGAGCACAGGTCAGGGAAATTGGCATTGTGCAAGCCTTGCATTGAGGCAAAGGCCAGGTGCAAGCAGGGCGGGGTGGAGAGGACGAAGGGCAGAGGTAAGTGGAAGAGGCATGTGGAGGGCAGATCGCCAAGGGGGAAGGCGAAAAAGGTGAGGTTGGAGGCATAGAGGTCGAAGGAGGAAAAGGGAGAGGGAGGATCGGGGGCAGCGACAACCACGCAAGTGTTGCTCCAGTTATCCACAGAGTTTGGATACTGGATGTAGCACTTCCTGAAGCGGCTGGATAGGCAGAACCAGCTCCTTGAAAGTCTGGTGGAGCTCAAGGAGGAGGAGCTCTATGGAGTGGAGGAGGAGGAACCAGAGGAGGAGTTCCTTCAGGATGAGGAGGTGGTGGTGGCCAAGGAGTTGGCCAGACTGATGGCAGAGGAGATGGAGGAGGTGTCAGAAGACAAAGGGGAGTCAGGAGGGTCAGAGAAAGGGTCAGAGGAGTAAGAAGTAGTAGACAAAGTAGATACTTTGTCCCAGAGGTGTTGCAAAATGCAACCGAAATGGGTCAGAGTTGGGTAAGGGACGGAGCAGAGTAAGCCTAATCAAAGGCCAGAGTTGGGAAGCAGAGTCCCTATCCCCCTCTTAGAAGTGGATGTCCCAGCGTCCATAGAGGGTAGACCAGGGGGAAGTGAGCAGAGGGTGTGGAAAGGAGG
The DNA here is from genome assembly GCA_038090935.1 of Hortiboletus campestris. Taxonomy (NCBI): domain Eukaryota; kingdom Fungi; phylum Basidiomycota; class Agaricomycetes; order Boletales; family Boletaceae; genus Hortiboletus; species Hortiboletus campestris. Next base: position 4,010 of record JBBPNN010000808.1, on the reverse strand, counting down.
TGGCTGTCAAGAGGTGATTCCTTGCAGAGATTGGTGTGTGAAGCTGAGGCTCCAAGGAAAAACAACCAGACAAGCCAGAGGGGCAAAGGTGTGAAAAGGAAATGCAGGTTGCTGGAGTAGTGTCAGACACTGCTGATCGTGGTGGCAAAACCATACAAGCGGAGAACACAGTATGTCAGGGTGGCAGAGTCAGTCAGAGGATGAGATCCGGAGGCTGTGCAGTAGAGCCTAAAAAGGTGCTAGCAAGCATATCAGGTGAACGGAATAAAATACTACTCTATCCCACTGCTCAACAGAGCATAAGTGGGCAAGTCAGTGGATTCCTAAAACAAGGGATAGAGGCTTCCAATGGAGGTTGACATAGAAATGTCACAGAGTGACTACTGGTTCAGAGGCAACAGGAGAAGGGGGATTTCCAGAGTTCGTAGATGAGCCAGAGGGGTTGGACGGAGCACCATCTAGGTGTGAAGTGGAGGACAGGGGTACAGAGGTAACGAAGGATGTGCCATCGAGACAGAGGAGAGTCAGGGGAGAAAGGAGTGGGAGTTCACAGCGGTAGCACTGAGCTGGAACTTAAGCAGCACACAATGGACGACAGCACCCATCCAGAGTGCAGTAAGGTGTCTGACTAGGTATCAGAGGACTCGCCATCTGATTCTAGGGAAGACGGAGGGTCAGATTCCTCAGAAGAGGAGTTATCAGAGGGGTCAGAGTTAGAGTCGGAGGGGGGTAAAGAGTGTGGGTCTGGGGTGTCAGAGTTGGAGGTGGAGTCATGAGAGTCGGAGGTGGATGTGGAGCCAGAGGGCATGGTGGTGGACGAGGATGAGACTGGAGGTGACTGAGGTGTACTGGCAGGGGAGGTATAAGAGAGTTCAGACTGACATTTCCAATAGTGTGCATCAATGAGCTACATGAGGGTTTGCATATCCGAGAGGGCAGAGGGTTTGCCAATATGGGATATCTCATCTTTGATATGGTCCGGGAGTTCTTGGTAGAAGAGGTGCCAGAGTGCACCATCTCCATAACTGTGGACTTGGCAAGCTATGTGGTTGAACTCAACCACATACTTGTTCATGCATTGATTGTCTGTCATAGACAGGTGGCAGAGTTGATGCTCTGCATCACTGACGGGGTCATGGGGACTAAAGTTTGTCTGGAGTTTCAGAACAAACTCAGAGTAACTATCCATCCAGAGTGGACAAAATGCGGAGGGTTCGGAGAGGAGGAGGACAGGTTTGAACCATTCTAGAGCCATACCCTTGAGGTATGATTGGGTGAAAATGACCTTGGCGCGGTCAGTTCTGAAGGCTCTTGGACAGTCCTGGAAGCAAAGCTTGCACTGGATGAAGAAGGTGCGGAGCTTGTGGGGTTCTGAGCCATCAAACTGGTCTGGGATGTGGACCTTGGTTCTTTGACTGGAGTTGGAGGTGGAGGGAGTGTGGCCAGCGGACTTGGCTAGATCCCTGACTGTGTGGATAAGGAGGATGAGGACTGGAGTGTTCTGGTCTTCTGAGTCAGAGATGTCAGAGTCGCTATTGGAGGTGCCGTTTGACGAAGGAGGCTGGTCCCATGCTCAACTGGAGCGCTGACTAGGAGTGACAGAGGAACAACTACTCCTACTTCAGAGTTCAACTTGTGGAGTTGGAGGTTGTGAAGGTCATGACTGAGATGCAGAGGAGGCAGGACGGTGAGGGGAGAAACCACTGAACTGGTGGTCACTGGTGACTACTGGTTGATGACGTTGGTTGGAGAAGACGCTGAGGTAGTCATAACAGGGAGAGGCAGATGTTATGACAGAAGATGTGAAGGGTATGGAGGTATTCATGAGGTCAGAGGGGTTTACCACTTGGTACGAGGGTCTGATTGTCAGATGAGTCTCAGAAACTGATAAGTATGATCAACAAGTGGGAGCTTGATTATACTGTTAAGGACCATGCAACTCCAGAGTTCATGCAGATGGATAGGACTTCGGCTTCAGCTTATGTGCTGCACCCTTGCTGTCGTTTGTGTCCTGTATTTCAGAGTGAAGAGAAACAGAGGAGAAGGAAGAACAGGAGTTTATCCTAGTTGATAATCAAGCTACTGTACATGGAGTATCCAAGAGTATATATATGGAGGAAAGTACAGTATTAATAATAGGATGACTGAGACGGAGATTGGAGAGTAGGAAAGCTGGTGCTGCGCTTTGGCAAGACAAATGCCGGAGCTGTGTATGCACAGGTCAGAGGTATCCAAGAATCGGAGCCAAACTAAGTATGGAACATGGAGTATTGTAAGTAGAAAGTGTCAGAGAGGATTAGTCAGAATACAGAGGTCCGGAGGAACAGAGATACATATATACAGAGAATAGACCAGAGATTGCTCCTAAGGAGCAGAGTTGTGCCTGGAGGGCCGGAGTGTACTGGGGGTCAGCACAGTATATGACAGGTGCTGAAAGGATTTGTCGAAGAAAACTTACAAGAAGGAAAATCATTCCATCAAAGTCTCCCCGGGCTTCTTCATTCTTCTTTGTGCCAAAGAAGGATGGAACCTATCATCCTTGTCAGGACTATAGGTATCTTAATTTCCATACAATCAAGAATGCTTACCCTCTTCCTCGTATTGCTGACCTCATTGACACCTTAAAGCACTCTCAGTACTTCACCAAGCTAGATATCCGTTGGGGTTACAACAATATTCAAATCTGCCTCAAGGATCAATGGAAGGCCGCCTTCACCACCTCTTTTGGTCTCTTTGAACCCACGGTAATGTTCTTTGGACAGTGTAACTCACCTCCAACATTCCAGGCATTCATGAACCATATCTTTGCTGACTACCTTGCCAAAGGTTGGCTTATCATTTACATGGACAATCTGATGGTTCATTCAAAGGATTATGACGAACATGTCAAATGAGTTTGTCTTGTTCTCCAATGCCTTAGGGAATGTAAACTAGGTGTCAAGTTGGAGAAGTGCACGTTCTGTGCACCTAAAGCCAAATACCTTGAAATGATCATTGGAGAAGGTCAAGTTTTCATGGACCCTGTGAAACTGACCGCTATAGAGGAATGGATTGCCCCACACTCTGTTAGTGCAGTATGCTCATTTATGGGCTTCTGCAACTTTTATAGGAAGTTCATCCTGGATTTCTCTAACATCGTACAGCCACTTCTTTCTTTGATGAAAAAGAACACTGCTTGGCGGTGGTTACCGGATCATGAGGCTTCTTTTCAGAAACTCAAGGATGCGTTCCTTCATCGACCAGTATTGCAATACCCCAACACCAACCATCCATTCTATGTTATGATGGATGCATCCCTCTGTGCTTCAGGTGCTGTCCTGATGCAAAAAAATGGCAATGGAAATCTTCATCCCTGCGCCTACTACTCAAAGACCTTCACCCTGGCTGAGCGAAATTACAATATCTATGACTGCAAACTCCTTGCCGTCATACAAGCCCTTGAGTAATGGAAACAATACCTCATGGGCACTCATCACCTGGTCATGGTGATCATGGACCATAGGAACTTGACATATTTCAAGTCTCCTCAGAACCTCTCTTGCTGACAGGCTCGCTGGTCGATGTTCTTGCAGGACTTCGACCTCCATTGGAACAATCAGCCCGGCTCTGCCATGGGTCCCGCAGATGCACTCTCACATTGGGATGTTGTTGACACATCCGCCGACAACACTGTTATTACTCTCCTCCTGGACGTTCCTGAAACAATGGATGTCTCTGATGTCATCATAGGGCAAATGGATGTTCACATTGCTGAAATGATTGCCCACCATACCGCAGAGGATCCCCTTGTCTCCAACACTGTCAAAGCCTTGACAGAAGGCAACTCACTCTTCCCTTGTGCCTCCCCAAAGGATTGGACCTTCATTGATGGTGCCTTGTACTTCAAGGGCCATCTCTACATTCCCGAGCCTGCCCAGCAGGACCTTGTCAGGTCCCTCCATGATTCACCTGCTGGGGGTCATGGAGGGTATTTCCGCACTGTTCACCTTGTACAGTGTGATTATTGGTGG